>JAQZBX010109334.1:0-10471 GCA_029593785.1 Cabassous unicinctus
AAGAAATTAGCCATCACAATAAATTCACCAATTCAGATACCTAGACATCAGCAAAACTTCCAAGCCATACTGGGCTATACTAGATGGATCAGGCAAAACAACTAACCACATATCCTGAAGAGATACTGATTTAAGACAATTAATCAATGATAATTACACAACTCTCCTAAGTCACTTCAAATAATTTAAAGAAAATATGGCTAAAGAAATAAAGGATATTAGGAAAGAAAGAGTAAGATCAGAGCAGAAATACATGAAATTGAGAACTACAACAATAACAAAAAAAAATACAATAGGGAGAATCAACAAAACCAAAAGTTGGTTCTTTGAAGATCAACAAATTAAAAATAAAACCTTAGATAACCTGACAAAGGAAAAAAGAGAGAAGATGCAAATAAATAAAATCAGAAATGAGAATGTGGACATTACCACTGACTCCACATGTACAGGAAAGATCATAAGAAGATATTATGAAAAACTTTATGCCAAGAAACTAGACAATGTAGAAGAGATAGAAAAATTCCTACAAACACATGAACCACTTACACTGACCCAGAAGAAAAAGAATACTTCACCAAACCAATTCACAAGTGAAGAGATTGAAACAGTCATCAAAAACTTCCCAAGGAAGAAAAGCCTTGGACCAGATGGCTTCTCAGGTGAATTTTTTAAATCATTCAAAGATGATCTCATATCAATCTTCCTCAAGCTTTCCAAAAAACTGAAGAGGAAACAATGCTAACAAGCTCATTCTATGAAGCCAACATTACCTTAATACCAAAATCAGGTAAAGATACTATGAAAACAAAAATTACAGTCCAATATCTCTCATGAATACAGATGCAAAAACCCTCAACAAAATATTGCAAACAGAATCCAAAAGCACATTAAACGAATTGTATACTATGATCAAGTAAGTTTTATACCAGATTTGCAAGAGCGGTTCATCACAAGAAAATCTATAAGTGTAATAAACCACATTTATAAATTAAAGAAAAAAATCACAAGAACCTCTCAATTGATGCATAAAAGGCATTTGCCAAAATACAGGACCCTTTCTTGATGAAAACACTCCAAAAATAGGAATAGAAGGAAGCTTTCTCAATATGGTGAACTGCATATATGAAATACCTACATTTAGCATTGTACTCAATGATGTAAGACTGAAAGCTTTCAAGTACATGAAAAGGAAACCCAACATCTCTGTAATTATTGGATATAATGCTAGAGGATCAAGCTACATCAATTAGGCTAGATTAAAAAAATAAAATAAAAGTCACCAAAATAGGAAAGTAAGAAGTAAAATGTTCACTATTCTTTGATATGATCTTATGTATTGACTTTCTTGAAAATCCACAACAAAGCTTCTAGAACTAATAGACAAGTTCAGCAAAGTGGCAGAATACAAGATTAATAAACAAACATCAATAGCATTTATATACACAACTGATGGGAAATCTGAGGAAGAAATCAGAAAAAAAATTCATTCTTAATAGCAACTAAAACAATCAAATAATTAGGAATATACTTAACCAAGTATAAAAAGGATTTGTATTCAGAAAACTACAAAACATTGCTAAAAGACACTGAAGAAGACTTAAATACATTGAAGAACACTCTGTGTTCATGAATTAGAAGACTAAATGCCATTAAGATGTCAATTTTACCCAAACTGATTTACAGATTCAATGAAATCCCAATAAAAATTCCAATAGTCATTTTCGCAAAAGAGGAAAGCCAATTATCAAATTTGCTTGGAAGGGTAAGTGGCCCCAAATAGCCAAAAACATCTTTTAAAAAGAAGAACAAAGTTTGAGGACTCTCACTTCCATAATTTGAATCATATTATTTAGCTGCAATAGTAAAAAGAGCAAGGTACTGGTATGAACACAGACACATTGACCAATGGTACCCAATGGAGAACTCAGAAATAGACCTTCACATCTAGAGTCAGGTGATTTTTGATAATGGGCTCACATTCTCCCAGTTGGGTCAAAGCAGTCTATTCAACAAATGGTGCTGGGAGAACTGGATACCCATATGGAAAAGAAAGAAAGAAGGCCCCTATCTCAAAGATTATACAAAAATTAACTCAAAATGGATCAAGGACTTAAATATAAAATCCACAACCATAAAATTGCTAGAAGAAAATGTAGGGAAACTTCTTCACGATCTTGTGGTAGGTAGTAGTTTCTTAAACCTTACACCCAAAGTACGAGCAAGAAAAGAAAAAAAATGATAAATGAGCCTTCCTCAAAATTAAAAACTTTTGCACCTCAAAGGGATATATCAAAAGGGTGAAAAGGCAACTGATTAAATCAAAGAACATATTTGGTGATGTTGAACACATGAAAAAACATTCAGCATCACTAGTGATTAGGGAAATGCAAATCAAAACTACAATGAGATATCATTTCACACCTATTAGACTGGCTTCTATTAGAAAGCTGGAAAGCTGTAAATGTTGGAGAAGATGTGGAGAGATAGGAATGCTTATTCACTTTTGGTGGGAATGTAGAATCATATAGTCACTGTGGAGGACTGTCTATTTGTTCCAAAGGAAGTTGAATATAGACTTGCCATGGGATTAGGCAACACCATTTGTACTTATATACTCAGAACTGAGAGCAGAAACATGAACAGACATCTACACCCTGATGTACATGGCGGCATTATTCACAATTTCCAAAAATTGGCAACAACCCAGTTGTCCATCAAGGGCTTAATGGATAAACAATTTTTGGTGAATACGTACAATGGAATATTATGCAGCAGTAAGGAGAAATGATGTAATCAAACATATGACAACATGGATGAACCTGGAGGACATTATGTTGAGTGATACAAGCCAGATACAAAAGCACAAAACTGTTCGATTGTGCTATTATGAACTAAATATATTGTGTAAACTCATGGAGTTAATAATTATAATATAGGTCACCAGAAAATAGAAGGAGGGTAGAGGATGGAAAGCTGAGGGTTAATATGTGCAGAGTTGTTAAAAAGGTTGTTTGCAAATCTTTGGAAATGAATGGAAATTGTTAAAGCATACCATGTTGCTTGTAACTAGCAGTGCTTTTGTATGGATATGACAATGGTTGAAAGGAAAAGTCTAAGGTCATGTATATTACTATAAGGAAAGCTGAAAACTGTATCATGGGTCTGTATAAGATAGTAAAATCCCATGTAAAACACAAATTTGAGTGATATTGCTTATATAAGAATGTTTTTCCAATATATAAATATAAATATACTAGACAGAAGGAAAAAAATAGTAGCTATGTATGGCAGGAGAAGCTTAGAGAGATTGAAAGTTGATGAGATCTGTGTTTGTGCATGTGTGTGTGATTATTGGAATAATGAAAGTGCTCCAGTGGTGACTGAAGTGATGAATGCACAAATATTTCATTACACCAAATACCATTGATTCTACATTTTGGAAGTATTTATGCTTTATTAATATTTATCAATAAAATTGATTTATTAAAATATATGTTGAAGTCCTAACATCCAGCCCTCTGTGAAATCATTTGTAAATAAAACCCATGAAGATATTACAATTAGCTTCTGTAGACACACATTTAAGAATACGGTTTACACAGATTCTATTTACATGAAGCCAAAATAAATTAGTTTGGGCTTTAATTTATAATACTGGTTTCTTTATAAGAAAAACAAACACAGAGAAAAGTGAGAAGTAAGAAGAAGCAAGAAATGAGTCAGATCGCCATGTGAGAGAGGCAAAGATGCAAGCCAGACAGCCCTAAGGATTGTGGCAAGCCTGCAGCAGAATGCTACAGACTCTGGAAGGAAACACATTGTGAAGAGACCTGGATTTTCTAATTCTAACTTCTAAAGACGAGACTGAAAATTTCTTATTCTTTAACCCAACAGGCCTGAGGTTTTCATCACAGCAACTTGGAAATTTAAAAGACCATGTTTCCCAGAATCCATGTCTTTTCAGTTTGACACTGTAGGTCTCTTCATCCACCTTCTTTTTTAAAATATTTTCATATTCTTTTACTTTATCCACCTTTGATTCTATGAAGTACTTGAAACCGTCTGTTTTCCTGTTGCCAGGCTGGCCTGCTAGAGAATGAAATGGTATATGGATCAAAGGTCAGTAGACTCAGTAGTGGACCATGTGACCTCCCTAGAACTGCTGAAGCTCCTAATATGTAAGGGACCCCAGACAAGATTAGCAGATCCTCCCCATGTATCACAAAGCTGATGACACACTCATGAGGTCCTGGCAGAGATGAAACAACTCCTCCCCACTGACAAGTATGCAATACTGAAAACATCATCATAAACCATCTACTTATGGATGGCTCATTATGCATCAAAAGCTGACTGTTATAATAATGAATGTGAGTAGAAGTGGGTCTTTCAGAAAAATCATTGGTCTGTATTTTCAGCATTCCTGCACCTATTTGAATACAGCATTCATGATCACCATGCAATTAATGGAGACAATGACTAAAATGAATTTAATGCAGGAAAAATTGAATGCTTCAGAAGGTGTGCTCAATATTAAGGCAAGAATGGCCAAAGGGGAAATATTTGAAAAGTCCTCAAAGCAAAAGGCAGGAGTAAAAAGGATATCACATGTTTATGACCAACAGAGGGATTGTCCAGGGCAAAAGCCCTAAGGAAAGGACTTTATTGGATGTTCAAGGTCAATAAGGAAGGCAGAGAGGAAAGGGACGAGTAAAAGGGAGAAGGATGAAGATGATGTCAGAGACGTTTAAGAACAAGGAGGCTCCGTGATGATGAACCTTCAAGAAACAGGGAGCCCCTTTTCTCCATGTTACACTTCTTGCACTTTATTAAGTTGATTGCAAAGGTATATTAGTCAGTGTCTTCCAGAGTTATGAAACTAGCAAACGATAGATAGATAAATAGATAGATAATATATACATTAATATACATATATATGGAAATAATAAGATATTTATAATAGGATTAGACTCAGGAGAGCATGGGAATTGGTGAGTCCAAATTCTGTAGGGCATTCAATTAAAAAACTCAATGAGGGTAATGTTGGCATCACCCATAGAAGGTGCACACTGGAGATTCTAATGAATGTGATGATGAAATCCCCAGGATTAAATGGATGCTAGAAGCATTAATAGATATTCTTATTTTGTGATTAAGAAAACCCTCTGCATTCCATTTAAGGTTCCCCTAATTAGATAAGAAGACTCCTGTCATTGCTGAAGGTAATCTCCATATTTGATTGCAGATGAAATCAGCCAAGATGGAATCAACTCACTAATGATTTAAATCCATCTAAGAAAAACCCTCACAGTAACAATCAAGCCAAAGCTTGATTGAACAAACAACTGGACAACATAATCCAGAAAAACTGATACATGAAATTAACCATCACAATCCTCACTTAATAAACTTATAACCCATACACATCTCATTAAAATGTATTTATTTTCCAAATAAACTCAATATCATAAACATAATTTCACCTAACATAATTTAACTATCTTGCTTCCCTTGGAAATGCACTTCCACTGTCTCCAGAAGAGGATACAAGAACTTAGGTAATATTAAGTATTATCTTTTATATCCTGAAACTTACATAGTATAACATACAATTAATACAATTTATTTAATATGATATAAGGATAAGGAAGAGAAAAAACAAAGATATTTAATTTATTTGTATATACAAACATACCCATCACAAAACAAGGGAGAAATAACTCCTTACTTCTGCAACTGGTTATGTAGTCCCACAGTATACATAAAAACTGCTTTTTCTACCTATTCCATATTCACTGTATCCTCAGCAAGCACTTCACCTGGTCATGGATATATTCCTGGTTTAATAATCCAGTTCTTCAATCCTGAAAGAGCTGGGCTATTTAGTAGTTTGCCTGCATTGGATTGTTGCAGTTTTCCATTGACTTTAACCACATGACATGTATTAATAATATTAGGAAATGTCATTTATTCAGTATCATTCACTGCAGCCAGTACAGTAACTCCTTTCTTTGCCTGTTGATTCAGAGGCATGAGGTTCCCAAAGTGGTCCATTAGCAAACTTATCCTCTAGTTCAGTGGAAACATTATTGGGTATCCTGGTGGGAGCACTGTTCCTTTTGGAAATGAGTCCTCTATACCAGCAGAGTATAATGGTGAAGATACATGAAGCAAAAGTTTTCCAATGAATCAATAGGGGTTTTATAATATGTCTTGCCAATCCCACTTCCATACCTTATTTCCTGGACCCATGAACCTGTGTATGGGAGAAAGAGCACCTTAGAGTCAATGTTAATTTAGACATTCTTGGAGAACATTGCCCAGAACTGCATGGTATTGCCACCTAGCTACTAGAATAATTGAGCAATCCATCTGCTTCAGCATGATGGATAACTTGGTAAGACCAGTGAATTCCTTGAGAATGTGCCAGTTCCCACATTTCATTTGTTGTAAATTTGGTTCCTTCATTCGAATAAATGCTGTGTAGAATATGAGGATGGTGGATAAGGCATTCTGGAAGCCATAGATGGTAGTTTCACAGAAGCATTTCTTGCAAGGAAGCAAATCCATATCCAGAGTACATATCTATTCCTGTAAGAAAAAGAAAACACTGCCCCTTCCATTATGAAAGTGATCTAATGTATACAATCTACCACTAGGTAACAGGCTGATCACTAAAAGTTATGGTGACATATCAGGGACAAAGTGTTGGTCTCTGCTGCTGGCAGATTGGACAATAAGCTAAGAATCTAGTCAGGTTCATTGTGCAGAGTCCATGAATTACCTCCTTCTCTACCACCATGGCCACTTTTTTTCATGAGCCCATTGGGAAATGACAGAACAAAGCCTCCTGTGCACTGATTATTAAAATTCTCCACTGCTAAAGTGAACCCCTGGTGAGCATGCACATGGGAGCCAAATACCTTAGAAAGTTCTAGTCACATGCTTCTTCCCCAAACTCTTTGTCACCATTTTTTCAATCATGTTCCTTCTAAATTCCTGATCATCCTGTCAAATCACTGACCACATCCCAAGAATAAGTATACAAATGATACATGACTGGCCATTTCTCCTTCCAAGCAAAATTAATAACCATGTGCACTCTATGAAGTTCTGCTCACTGGGAGGATTCCCCGTTACCAATGCCCTTCAGGGATGTCCTAGAAAGGATCTGTTGTGCTTCATCTGTCTATTTACAGGTGGTACCTGTATATCATGCAGTATCATCTCAAAACAATCTCCAAATTTTCCTTTTGCAGACAATTGGTCACAAGAAACTCCTCATGAAGCTATAGCTGCTGCCTGGGAAACAGAAGGCAATGAGGCAGAAGTGGGGGACATGGTAATTCGGGTCACAACCTCCCGCAACTTAATTGTGTCATCAGGGCCAGCATGAGCCAGATCGCATATATTCAGTTCTATTTTGTTATGGAGTGCAGCTGTGCACACCCAACTTTGTGGGATCCGAAAATACCCAGTTCAATAGGGTCTTCTGATAACTTAGTGGCCCATGGTTAAGAATGTCTTCAACCCCTAATAAGACACAGTAGCAGGATAAAAGGAGGATCTCAAAAGGAAAGTACTTATCTACAGAGGATAATGAGGATTTCATTCAAATTCCTTGCAGTTTGTATTTAGATTCTATCATAGGGTTAGGTCAAAGATCCCAAATGGCCACTCTGTTCACCACTGAAACTTTCAGTACCATTGAATCATATGATCCAAGTGGCAGAGCAGCTTCCTTGGAATCCTGAAACAATACAGACACTCCTCTTTCCAAGTCATCACTCAAAACTAGCAACTTTTCATTTCACTCTGAAAATGGGCTAGAATACCACACACAAATGAGGCACATGTTACCTCCAAGGTGGACAGACAGGTGTTTTGCCATGTTTTTGGTTGTAGGAGAAGACAGATCTGCACTTTATATTTCACCTTGGAAAGGATATTTAAACATGCCCTGCAGCACTGGACACCAATGAATTCCACAAAGGTAGAAGGTCCATGAATTTTTATCGATTTTTCTGCCACTCTTTGACATGCAGATGCCTTACCAGCAATTCCAGAGTAGTTGCCACTTGCTCATCAGGTCAAATTAACATAATGTCAACAATAGAATGGAATAGTGTGACATTTTGTGGAAGGGAGAGACAGCCAAATTCCCTTGGACTAGATTGTCATAAGCCTGGGGTGTTGATATGACCCTGAGGTAAGACAGTAAAGGTGTATTTCTTTCTGGCCTTGCCAGGTTAAAGCAAACTGTCTATGGTGATCTTTACTAACAAGTATCAATAAAACAGCATTTGCCAAATCAATAGATGTATGCTATGTGTTTCTCAGCCACCAAAACAAATACCACACAATGAATTTGTTTAAACAATTGAGAATTTATTTTCACACTTTTGTGTCTAGAAGAATTCCAAATCAAGGTGTCAGCAAGCCAACACTTTGTCTTTGAAAACTGGAGTTCTGGGGCTGATTGCCAGTGGTCATTGGGTCCTCAGCTTTTCTCTCAAATGATGATGCCATCTCTTTTCTCTTCTGGATTTCTTTTCCTTCCAGCTTTTTCCTGTTATGTTCCTTTGTGGCCTTCTCTATAAGGACTTCAGTAATAGGATTAAGATTCATCCTGATTCAGTTGGATCATATTATCTAAAAAATAATATCATCCAATGGTTCTATTTAAAATGGGGTCAAACCTGCAGCTATAGATTAAGTTTAAGAAGAATTTTTTCTGGGGTACAAAATTCAACCTGCTACACTAGGTACCAGGGATGAATTAATTTGTTCAAGAAGTGATACCACATATGGAAAAACAGCTGTAATTGGAGTCAGCACCTGGTTAAATTTACGATAATCCACCATCATCCTGTAAGTTCCATCTGTTTTCTGCACAGGCCAAATAGGAGGCTTGAAGGGGACGTAGTGGAAAACCCTATCCCTGCATCCTTCAAATCCTTCTTGGTAGCACTAATCTCTGCAATCCCTCCAGGAATCCACTATTGCTTTTGTTTCACTATTTTTCTGGTTAGATGCAGTACTAGTGGATTCCACCTGGGCTTTCCTTCTATAATAGTCCTAACTCCACTGTGCAGGGAACCAATGTGGGGTTTCTGTCAGTTTCTGAATAAGTCAATTTCAATTATACATTCTGGAACTGGGGAAATAACCAGAAAATGAAATTAGTAACCCTCTGGAATCAGTGTAGAGAGAAACATTAGCTAAAACTAACTTGATCACCTGACATCCATTGGCCCCTACATTATTGGTGTGCACAGTGATGTTTTTGGTGTCATGGAATTCATGTCATTTCAGATCCAGCATCTAATAAACCCTAAAGTTCCAAATATTTCTGTATCCCCAACATAGAAATCATTTAGGTAAAAGGCTTTTCATCTATTTGGAGATTGCTAGAAGAAAATGTTTTTCAAATATAGCAAGTGCCTTCTCCACATCTCCTGGTCTTCCCTTGTTTCAAGGCATTCTGGGCCCTATAAGCTGTCCCACATTTGGGAACTGATTGAAGGCCATGATTTTGAGTGTGATTGTGTGTAATTCAAGGCTTCTGTTCACTTCACCTAAAAACTTCTCCCTATAGATATCAAGTCAGAAGCTAGTAGACTGCTCATCTTTTTCACTTCTAGGTAGCCCAAATCAACCTGCAAATGCAACATGTCTGTGAGTCAGACCATTCTGATTACAGCTTTTACTTTTCTTGTCCATTAGGGTATCCACAAGCACCTTGTATTTGGAAATTAACTGCTGCCACTTGACTTCTGCCACTCAGAATCCAATCTTTCCCATTGTTTTTCCATGTTCTGTGATGGCAGTTCCCAGACTAATTTCTGATATACAGAAGAAAGTGACCACAGGGGCTTTCAGGGTTAAGGATAATGGAGGTTTTCTCAGTATTTATTCCTCACAATTGTTTTGACAGGTGTGTCCTCTAGATATTCTTTAAGTGGGTGAACAGATCTTATATGAGTAATCCACTCCAGAAGTCCAATCTCTCTAAGTCTTTTGTTCCCATCATCTGCATTATACCTGATAGTTCTGGAATTCCAATGTCACTTATTGTAGGCCACTGTTTTGTCCATGCTTCATCCAACCATCTGAAAAAACTGATACAGTCCTTCTAACCCCTTTAGTTACATGACTGAGTCCATAATCTCTGCTTATTGGGCCCGTATCAATAATTTCAGCCTGATCCAACTTTTTGTTCTTCCCAACCATTATCCCACATCTTTCATATCTATTCCCAGATATATCTCCCTGAATTCTGTCTGTACACTGGAAAATTCATGCAGTCCTTTTAGAGTGTGGCACATCTACCCATGGGTCACTCTAGGTACCTCAACTTTTAAGGCCTGTTGAGACTTCATGGTACTTCCATTTCAGCAAAAAAAAAAAGAGGTCTGATGTCAGTGAGTCATGAGAGGACTTAGTTGTATCTTGAAAGCCCAGTGCTTCA
>JAQZBX010109335.1:0-10471 GCA_029593785.1 Cabassous unicinctus
CCCCCAAAGGGACCAGATGAAGGAACAAAATATAGAAATTGATATATTGACTTTAAAATGTAAATTTTAGCAATTCTTCTAGGATAGTAATGCTTATTTGTGTGGAAGTTAGTGATATTCTTTCTTAGCAGGTAGTCACAACAACCACATGAAGTGAAGAAATTCACCTGAATTTCAAAATGTCTTCTCCTGGGATTATCAGAGGAGCAAGAATTGCAGACTTTCATCCTTGAGCTCTTCCTATTCATGTATCTGGTCACCTTCACTAAGAATCTGCTCATCATCCTGGCTACTGTCACTGACTCTCACCTCCACACACCCATGTACTTTCTCTCCAACCTTTCTCTTTTTGACATCTGTTTTATTTCCACCCCTGTCCCAAAGATATTGGTGAACATACACAGAGCACTCATAACTTATGGAGGCTGCCTCACATAGATATACTTTTTCATGCTCTTCACGGGACTGAAGAACTTTCTCTTGGCTGTAGTGACCTATGACCACTTCAAGGCCATCTTTCACCACCTGTACTACATGGGCATCTTGAGCTCCCAATTCTGTGTCCTGCTGTTTCCGGGATCCTGGATTGTGAGTGCCCTGATTTACTTGTTATACCAATTTAAGATGTTGTAGCTGTCCTTTTGTGCATACTTGGAAATCCCCCACTATTTCTGTAAACTTAATAAGATGGTAAAAATTGCCAGTTCTGACACCTTAATCAATGACATAGTGATGTATTTTGCAGCTGCAGTGCTGGGTGGGGTTGGCCTCCTTGAAGGGATCCTTTTCTCTTACTCTAAGATTTCCTCCATAAGTGTGATCTCATCAGCTCAGGGGAAGTATAAAGCATTTTCCACCTATGTCTCACCTCTAAATTTTCCCCTTATTTTATGTATGAGAATAAGGGTGCACCTTAGTTCTTCTGATTTGCACAACACATATTCAAGTATTTGAGCCTCGTTGGTGTACACCAAGGCCATGCCCATGCAGAAGGCCTTCATCTACAGTCTGAGGAATAAAGATATAAAGGGAGCTCTGAAAAAAATTCTTTGGAAGGAAGGCATAAAAAGATCATATTTTCTGGGGCTGATGAAGTGCTTGTAAATGCAGGATTGAAAGACAAGTCCAAAAAATGCAATTCTTTGCTTATAACATGGAATTAGAAATTGCCTCTTTATATTTATTTCACAGAGATTCAATGTGTTGGATATCAAAACCCTTCCTTAATTAAGCTTTCTATATCTCTTATATTTCCAACACTTTTTTCCCTTTTGTCCACTTTCCCAATTCCCAATTTTATTTTCAATCTTGCATGGAAAACAATTTGGAAATTCCCACATACCCCAGGATGCATGGATTTCTTAAAGAATATGTATATATTTTGTGAAACAACATTTGTCATCACAAGCAATATTTTTGTTATTTTACTGAGATATAGTGGTGAGTTGTCCTGTTCCTATGGAAAAAAATGCATGTAACATGTAAGTTCATTAATATAGTTATAATTTAGAGGTAATTCTGACATTGCAGCTTTTCTCTTTTATGTCATTGTTCCTTTCTATATGTCAAACTTAAATACTCTTTCTGATAATCTCAACTTTCACACAGTTGACATTTTTAGAGCTGGTCATCTGGTGTTATTCTCTTCATTAGGATCCATTCTCTTGGCAGGATTTGGCTCCTTTAAAAAGTGAGGAATGAGCAGAAATGGGGATTGAACAGAGATGGTAGATGATGCAGAGATAGCATGAAGTAATGTTGTAGTACCTCTGCCAGTATTCTTTGCAGTTGAACAAAGGTTTTATGGCCACTTATTCTCCACTTGGCAGATAATACATTTCCTTTTCTTTATGAGGTTTCCTGTGGCATGTTTTTAAATTTTTTTCTATAGTAGTCTCTCTTTTGTGGAAGCATTATAATCTTCAAGAAATTACATCATGTGTAGCAGTCAGAAAAGAATACTATACAATAAATTCACTTATTATAAGGTGTGAAAAGAATAGAACCACTTTGATCCCCTTGCAACTTTTTATGAGTGGTACAAGTTAAAAACTTCTAAAATAGATCAAAATCAATGAATTTAGTTAGTAATAGAATTCGGCTGAAAATTAAAGAAAATCCCAAAGAAAATAGTGTATAAAAATTAAGGCTTTATTAACCCAAACTCCACAGGTCTATAATTAAGGATCCCAGGGCTACAAGAACAAACCAATTATATTTCTAGGGATTCAATATTCATTAACTTACATAATAGTGCGGCTTTCATTCTCATGGGCACAAACTATGGGCTGCAACTCCAGGCACTTAATCCATAAGTGCCTGGAAGACTAGGGGAGGAATCAAGTCAGTAGTACAAATATAGTGAAAGATCAATCAATGTGAAAGATATTTTAGTAAAGAATAACATATATATGTAGAAATGACATATCATAAGATTGATGGATTTTCAGAAACTGAATACATGACCCATAACTATAATTCAGGTCAAGAAATAGAACTTGTCCTTTCTAAAAATCTTCCTGCATGCCCAAATTTAATCAACACTCCCTTTCCTAGGGTCACCATTATCCACCATTCTAACAGCACAGATTACCGTTTGTCTTTTTTTAATAGGGGTCTAGCCATACATCAACTATATCTATCTATCTATCTATCTATCTATCTATCTATCTATCTATCTATCTATCTATCTATCTAACTATCTAATGTATCTATCATCTATCTACAAATCATAATCTTTCCATCTACCTATCATCCATTTCCCTATCCATCTGTCTCTTGCAAAATTTTCATTTTAACCATTTTAATGCATACACTTCAGGTGTATTAATTATATTCACAATTTGATTTTGTGTAAATGCAATCATATAATGTATATTTACCTGTGTCTAAATTCTTTTACTCAATATTATGTTGTGAGTCTGTCTTTTTATAATTAATAATTACATGTGTTCCTAAAATCTCCATATGAAAGACTTCACCTTATATACCTTTTGTTAAAATTGGGTCACTGCTATATTAGACAGAATAATGGCCTCCCGGAGAAGTCCACATTCTAATTCTTGTAACCTGGTAATCAGTTAATCTATATGGAAAAGGACAATATAGACTGCAGATGGAAGAAAGTTTGCTAATCAGCTGATGATAAAATAGGTAAATTTTGTTAGATTATCTGGGAGGGCAAAAGACTTGAAAAACATCTCTCAGAGGAGATATACAAATGGCCAGTAAGCACATGAAAAGATGCTTAACATATTATCCATCAAAGAAATCCAAATAAAAACCACAATATGATACCATTTCACAAGCATTAGTATGGCTTCTTTAAAAAACTGAACAAAACAAGGATTCTAGAGGATGTGGAGAGATAGCAACACTCATTCATTACTGTTGGCAATGTAAAATGGTGCAGCTGCTATGGAAGACAGTCTGATGGTTCTTCAGAAAGCTAAGTATAAAACTACCATATGACCCAGCAATCCAACTACTAGGTATATATCTAAAAGAATTGAAAGCAAGGTCTCAGGTATTTGCACACCAGTGTTCATAGCAGCATTATTCATAATTGCTTAAAGATGGAAACAACTAAGTGTCCATCAACCAATGAATGGATAAACAAGATATGGTATATGCATATGATAGAATATCATACATCTGTAAGAAGAAATCAATTGAGGAAGTGCATGACAACATGGAGGAACCTTGAGGATATTATGTTGAGTGAAATAAGCCAAACACAAAAGGATGAATACTGTATGGCCTCACTGATATGAATTAAATACAGAGTAGACTTATGGAGCTGGACAATGAAGTGTAGGTTGGTGAGAGATGGAATGTGATATTAGAAGAGGGAGATGATTATGGATGCATGTAGAAGGTTTAGTAAGGTCAATTTAAATATGTGGTAAATGGTTGGACTTGATGGTAATATATTATACTGAATGTAACAAACACTGTTGACTTATGGATATGATTGTGGCTGAAATGAGTAGTCTTGGGAGATTGTGAGTTGCAGGACAGCTAGAGGATAATATTGAGAATGTATAACAAGGATTTGGTAACAGATGAGGATTGTGGTTAATAATATAAATACAGGAATGTTCTTCTACAGGCTGCTAAGAATGTGGTGATATATGGGGAAAATATAACTAACATAATTTATGGACTATAGTTAACAACATTGTATTTTTTTGTAGCAAAACAAAGTTGGTACTATCTTAATACTATATTAATCTGTATTAATATAATGCAATACTATATTAATCTAGAGGTCAAAAAAGAATATGGAATTTCATTTTGTGAGCTATGAATATGACTAAGTAATTTTTCTCTTCTTAAATTTTTTCATTAATAAAGAGACCTTGACTATGTCATTTAACCAATCTGTGTGAATCTGTGTTTCTTTCTGAACACTAGAGGAACAGTTAGTAGTTGGAATTAGATGAGATAAAAGTGCCCGGAAAGAACATTTTAGGAATAATATTTCCATGTCTTGTTAAGCTGCCTTTATTTATTGTTTTACTTTTTGAATTGAAATAAATTTATTAAAAATAAAATCATAGCAAAATTTTTAAAAATTAAAATTATAAAGTGATCTCTTCATTCTGAAGCAAAATTCTGTAATGAGTAGTTGGCAAGGTTATTATTATTTTTTTCATTATAACAATACTTGCTAATACATATGAAGTAAAAGTTTTTTGCTGATACTTCTACTATGTTGGTCCATTTCTAAATTTAATGAAACCTAAACATAATTATGATGACCTTATTGAACCAAATTATTGAAATAACTATGAATGTTAACTGAAAACTGTAGAATACTAAAGGATGTGGCTTTTTGTTAAATATTGTTAACATGTATGTAACATAGCAATGATGAATGAAGTTAGATTAACAGGTAACATGGATATAATTTCTGGACACTCAAAATTTTCATTCAAATGGTATTAGTCTCATAATTTAAAATGGAATTAAAATTAATTTGACCATAAAAACTCTTTTTTATTTAATTTTGCCCCCATTTGGTCAAGGTATTTTTCCAAATGTATCATTGTTTCATGCTTGGTAATAATCCCTCAGTGCCAAGAGGGCTTCTCGTGGGAGTCATGTCCCATACCTGGGGGAAGGCAGTGAGTTTATTTACTGAGTTTAGCTTAGAGAGAGGCCACATTTGAGTAACAATGAGGTTTTCAGGAGGCAACTCTTAGGCAATAGATATTATTAGGCTGTTTCAGTTGCACAAGAATGAGGTTCATATATACAAGCTTTAATATTGAGGGCTTGGTGTATTCGTCTGTTTTATTTGGCACTGCCTATGTGCTATAGAGATTCTTGCCACTCTAATAAAGAATATACTAGGAATCCCAAAGATAGGAATTTAATATTTAGTTGGTTATTGTGTGGGTCTCCAACCACTGAGATAAAACACTATAAACACATGAACACATTCATATTCCATAGAGGCATGCCCCAGGTGCACCTTTCATAAGGCATGCTCCCATGGGCCAAAGTAGACAATATTGTTATAGTAATGGAAAACTTGTATCATTGATATAAATATAGTGTTTACCAGAGGTTCTGAGGAGTGGAGGAGGAAAAAATAGGTGGAATATTGGGCATTTTTAGGTCATTGAATTGTTCTGCATGATATTGCAATGATGGATATAGGCCATTATTCATTTTGTCAAAACCTATAAAATTGTATGGTGCAAAGTGAAAACCACAGTTAAACAATAGACCATGGTTAGTAGCAATACTATAATATTTTTTTCATCAATTGTAACAAGTGTACCACACTAATGTAAGATGTTATAAATGGGGGAAAATGTGAGTGGAGGAGGGGGTAAATAGGAATCCCTTATAGTTTCAAAATAACATTTCTATAATCTAAAACTTCTTTAAAAATAAAGTTAAGAAATAAATTTAAGCAGAAAAAATGGGAAAAAGACTTTAACAGACATTTCTCCAAAGGAGATATACAAATGACTAGAAAACACATAAAAAGATGCTCAACATCAATAGTCATTATGGAAATCAAAACCACAGTATAGTATCATTTCACACCCACCAGAATGGCTACTATATAAAAAAAAAAAATTAAAAGAAGTTAAATGGTGCATCCTTTGTGGAAGACAGTTTGTCAGTTCCTCAAAAGTTAATTATAGATTTACCATATGACCAGGCAATTCCACTACTAAGTTTATACCCAGAAGAAATGAAAGCAGAGCTTCCATCTCAAATTTGCAAACAAATGTTCATGGTGACATTATTCACAATTGGCAGAAGATGGAAGAAATCCAAGTGCTCATTAACCCATGAATGGATAAACAAAATGTGGTATGCATACATAATGGAATATTATACAACTGTATAAAGGAATTAATTTCTGATAATTGAAACAACATGGATGGAAGTTTAACAATCATGTTGAGTGACATAAGGCAGACATAAGAGGACAAATAGTGTATGATCTCACTGATAAGAAATAATTAGAATAAGCAATTTCATAGAGTCAAAACATAGAATATAGAATAGTACTATTATGAGCACAATTCTACATTTTTAGAAATGAGTGGGGTCCAAAAGATTAAGCACTTGCCTAAAGTTATAAATTGAGTAAGGGCTACAGCATTGTTAGAAACCCCATAAAGATGATTCCAGTTCTCAGTCTGTCAGACAATAGTTCTCACCCATGGGTGATTCTGGCCCCCAGGAGCTATATGGCAATTCCTGGAGGTATTTATGCTTGACCAACAGGTGAGGGAGGGGAACCAATAGCAACCAGTGTGTAAAGCCCAAGGATTCTGTTAAACATCCTACAATTATATCAACATTATTTCGGGCTCAAGCAAAAGATTTCTGAGGTGTTTATTAAATGTTATTTGCCTTTATGTTAGTAATTTAATTATTTAATTAGTTTTATCATAGTAACATACATACTTTCATAACTTTACATTACATTTTTTTAGGTTTTATTTTTTTATATTTTAAAAGATGCTTAGATTACATAAGTGTTACACAAAAAATACAGGGATTCCCATGTTCCCCACTCCCAAACCTCCCATAACCTCCCACATAGACATCTTTCATTAGTGTGGCACATCACCTGCAATGGATATACACGTCCTGGGGCTTTGCCACTAAAAATATTTAAATAAAGGGCAAAATGGCAACTCTTAACTTGCATTATAGGCAGGACATTCTTAATTGAAAGGACAAATATATGATCAAGGTAAGAGTTGTACCAATTTTGATTCCATATCCAAGGAGCACACTTCTACACTTTGTTGCAAAAGGGAAAAGAATGTTCTGGAGAGAAAATCAGTGGCTATATCTTCACCTCAAGCCAAGGCTTTGGTATCCAAGAGACTAATGAAGATGGCTTTGACAGTCATAGGCATGGTGAAAGATTTAATTTGAAGGATGGCAAAAGTGCTAGAAGATTTGATCTATGCAAGGCAGCAGAATACATGAGGAAGAGTGATGCAACCTGGATTCATCTGATGCCACCTGGTATCTAAGGAACGGAGAGTGAACAGGAAAATTTCCATTCTCTCCTGACCATTGTCCCAAAGGAAAATTATGTCTCAGGAGATGAAGGAACAAGAAAATGGGATAGTGAGGGACACAGAGGGAATTATCTTAATGAGCATCAGAAGGAAAGCTATAATTATCTCCTCTGCTGCTGTCCCTTATCCTCTGCAATTTGGGATGAAATTGATATGGTTGTTTCTTTGGGGTTCTAATTCTGGCAAGCAGACTAATGTCTGACTCCTTCCTTTCTTGTCTGGGAAAAGACCTTTAGTCTCCATCTTCAATCTCCTAGGGAGAAATCCAGACTTGTAAAGGAAGTCTTTACTCCCAGAAATGCCAAACAGGTGAGTAGGAAAGCTCAGTGGATAATACAGGAAAGGGTCAGAGAGTATGGAAGCAAAGAACTTTAATCTGAGTTAAATTTCTCAGATTAAATTATCTGAGAATTTAATATTTTGTTGGTTATTAAAAACATAATGGTTTTATGAGAACCTATCTAAGCTAGTCCAGAACTAGAGTAGGGGATCTAAGATATCTCCATGCTTGTTTACTTTTTTGACTAATAATATATGCCCTATTTCATGTTGAGGAAGTTTCCTTCTATTCTTATCTTTAAAGTGTTTTTATCAGGAAAGCTTGCTGGATTTTGTCAAATGCCTTGTCTTTCTCAATTGAGAAAACCTTGTGGTTTTTTCCCTTTGAGTTGTTAATTTTCTATACTACTTTAATTGATTGTATTGTGTTGAACCCCTTTGCATACCTTGGATAAAACCCACTTTATAATAGTGTATAATTCTTTTTATGTGCTATTGAATTTGATTTGCAAGTATTTTGTTGAAAATTTTTGCATCTATATTCATTAGAGAGGTTGGTCTGTAATTTTCTTATCTTGTAGTATCTTTATCTTCTTTAGGTATTAGGCTGATGTTAACTTCATAGAATGAGTTAGGTATTGTTTCCTCCTCTTCAAGTTTTGGAAGAGTTTGAGCACAATTGGTATAATTCTTCCTGAAATGATAGGTAAAATTGAACTGTGAGTTCATCTGGTTATGGGTTTTTCTTTATTGGGAGGTTTTTGATGACTGATTCAATCTCTTTACTTGTGATTGCTTTGTTGAGGCTTTCTATTTCTTCTAGAGTCATTGTAGATAGTTTGTGTGTTTCTAGGAAGTTGTCCATTCAATCTTAATTGTCTACTTTGTAGCATACAGTTGTTCATAACATCTTTTTATGATCTGTTTTATTTTGGTGTGATCAGGAGACTCCATTTTCATTTCTGATTTTATTTATATGTAGCTTCTCTCTTTTGTCCTTTGTCAGTCTAGCTAAGGGATAGACTTGTTGATCTCAAAAAAACAACTTTTGTCTTTGTTGATTGTCTCTGTTGTTTTTTGTTCTCAAATTAATTTATTTCTGCTCTAATCATTGCTATTTCTGTCCTTCTGTTTGATTTGGGACCAATTTGCTGTTGTTTCTTGGCAGAGAAGGAATATAAAAGGGGTTGACTGCTGCCAGGACCAAGGAAGCACTTTCTTCATAAAAGTCACTAGGGGAAAACCTGAGTTAATTTTATTTTTATTTTTCCTCATATCTCTCTGCTTATAAACTGTATGTATTATTTTTATATTTTAACAAATGGTACAAGTAGTAACATCAATGTGCAGCCTATATTTAAAACCTCTGTGAGAAAGATATTCTGACTGTGTTGGCCTTGTATCCACTCATGAACACACAGAGTGGTGGTGAGAAGACCATGGAATTGACACGAACCAAACATTCATGGTGTCCTGTCTGCATGGGTGTTTATTACTGTCTTTTCAGTCTCTAGAGCAGGGGTACATGGGCTCATATTAAAAAATAAGTGCCTTGTAATGCAGAGACCACAATGCAGATCTATATGTATAAATAAAGAATATATCCATTTCTAAATGGGGGAAGCCTTAGAGACCAATTCAATAAAGGATGAGAGGTACAACATGTGGCTAACAGACTCTGTTTATCTTAATGTTTTATCAGCAACAATGAGCACCATTGCATTCTTAAACATTCTCTGACATAATCTCTTATCACTCTCCTTTTTTGTTTCTCCTTTGACAACTCTGACTTCCTTGTTGACCTTGAATGTGGAAAACAAGTCATTACTTAGGACAGTCTCTCAGCTGGTCACACATTCCCCAGGCTTCTGAATTCTGTTAAAATGTCACTTTGACTGCTGGAATTCTTTGAAAACTAAGTGAAAAATAGTACCCCCATTTCACCGTTTCCATTTATCTGGCTCCGATTTTTTAAAAATAAAATGTGACATGTTATACATTTATTTTTAACATACTTACACTCCTTCTCTATCATCAAAATGTAAGTTTTTTGTTTTTCAGCACTGTAATCCAGCAGTCTACACATTGCATGGCATATAACCAAACTCAATATGCAAAACTCAAGTGAATGAATGGATGTTCATAGAAATGTAAAATTTATGACTGATGGAAGAAAGGCTCAGACTGGGGAAGGAAATCTTAATCAGTTTTCACAATAGAGTTTCCCTAAGGGACCAGATGCATGACCTAAATATAGAAATTAAAATCGTGAATTTAAAATAGAAATTTTAGTAATTCTGTTAGAATAGTAATGTTTGTTTATGTGAAAATTAATGATATTCTTTCTTCTTTATGGGTAGTCACATCAGCAACATGAAGCTTGGAAATGATACCCAAATTTCAGAATTTCTTCTCCTGGGACTTTCAGAGGAACCAAAATTACAGCCCTTCATCTTTGGGCTGTTCCTATCCATGTATCTTGTCACCTTGACTGGGAACCTGCTCATCATCCTGGCCACCGTCACTGAATCCCAGCTCCACACACCCATGTACTTCTTCCTTTCCAATCTGTCACTTTGTGACATCTGTTTAACCTCCACCACTGTCCCAAAGATGCTGGTGAA
>JAQZBX010109336.1:0-10471 GCA_029593785.1 Cabassous unicinctus
TTTAACAAAAGACCCCCTCAGGAGTCTGGACTAACAGAAGGGAACAACAGCCACAGAAGGTGTGTCCCACTCAGAAAACAATAGCTTGATTGCAGGGCATATGGACAACAAACACTGTCACTCTTCAGTCACTGAAGAAAACCCATTAATTGAGAGAAAACAACTAGAAAGAAAACTTTCTGGGGAAGGGGCACAAATAGAAGTTTAGCTCAGAACATTAGCTGGGAGTAGTCAGGGATTACTGAAATGACCTCCCTCCTCACACCCAGGAATTGGTTCCTCTCAAAGACTAAGGGTTATGAGATTATCAGAGAGCATCAACTCCCTAGTCAGAGCCTTTCACCTCCTAACTAACATGCTTTGGTAACAAATTGTGACACACTCTCTCTGATTCACAGAAATAAGGACAAGTCAAAGTTGAAGTTTAAGCAGACATTGACAAAAACCACTTCTGCCAAACCAAGAGGAATTTGATGCACTTGTGGCTATGAGGGTAGCCATAGTAATAAAGAACCTCAAATCCAGTTTATAATCTGATCATATTAACTCCAAATCCTACACTTTGTAAAAGAAGCAAATCCATTCTGATTACCAAGCATATGACTATTTATCTTGATCTCCACACAAGATTCCCACTCTTCAATGATAAAAATTTTGAAGCATACAAGAGGTCTATTGGGTCCCTCCTCACATTGAGGACCCCACAACAGTTTTTGCATCTCATGGTAGCCACTTTTTTACTCTCATGCATTAAAGTGTAAGAACTTGGGAACTGATGGACCAACAGTGGCAAATGAGTAGAAGGGGATCACCCAAGTGTGGAACCCTAAACCTGATCCCCCAATGAAGCAGACTGAAACCATATATTATGGGCTGTCTTGAGTTTGGTTCAACATTAGTGTTTTGAGATTCCTCTTTTTTATTGAGTCAGCTATCATTGGAGAATAATTGTGGTTGTGTAGAGTTTGGTTGGGTGTGGATGTCAGAGTATTTAGACATCTAGGGATGTGCATTTCATTAATTTCCAGCATGAAAGCTCTTGTCTCCTGATAATATGATTGAATTAGAATGAGTCTGTGGTTATCATACGTACACAAATTTCTTGGGGATATTTGTGTGCAGAGGAAGAGAGAATGCATGTATACAGCCATAAGAGTTTCTGCACAACAGATTCCAAACATGTTTCTACCAATTTAAGCTCCACTAGCCTTGAATGAATGATCTTATCACCCCATAGCTTGTCAAAATATGGTTTTGCTGCTTTTAATTGTAGCTAAGCTGATCTCTTCATATTTTCATTGATAAATTGGTTTTGATCTTTTATGTAGTATCTCAAGTTTTTAAACCCAATTTTCTAGCTCATTTTTAGTATTTTTTTTCTTTTGTCAGAATTATATATGGGCTGGTTTCATGTCCTTTACTGACATATGTAATATATGTAACAGCTTCCACCACGTGGTTTTCTACACCCTCTCTCTTAATGTTGTGTCTTTAATATATCTTAAAGTACTCTCATTTCTAATGTATCTGAATGTGATGCACAACTTTTTCTTTGTAGGTACCATTTTACTTTATCGAAAGTATATATTGTCTATTCATTGATGTTAAAGTGCTTCTTCTATCATTTTAAATGAAAACATTTTGCTTACAATTAGAACCTAAATATAGAACATAAGGAATTAAGAACAGGTTGATACCAACCAGTGGCCGGATGACTTAATTGGAAGATAGGTCAACAGTAATTATCCCAAAAAAAGCACTGGGTGCACAACAATGAAAAATTTAGCAAAATTTTTAAGAGAAAAGTGATATGAAATTAAAAGCAAGAAGCGAAAATGTATGGAATAATTATGATCAAAAGTGAAAATACTCAAGAATATTCCAAATTTGATGAAAACATCAACCCAAAAATACAGGACACTCAATTTATCCTCAAAAAAGTCAATATTTAGAAAACTATAATGCCTATAGCATCACCTAAAAACCAAAGATATTGACAAAATATTAATAGGTCTCAGAGACCAAAGATGCAAGACTATTATAACTGCTGATGTCACAACATAAATAAAATAAGCTAGAATTCAAATTGGTTCCATTCAAAAGCATGTAAGAAAATCTACTCACAAACCAGAATTACATACTCAACAGACTATTGCCCCAGAATAAATTTTTCTTCCGAAAATCTTAAACAGAAGTGCTTTCTTGTTAAATGTCTTACACTAAAAATAAAATACTATTCTGAGTTATTTGGTCAAAAGCAAATTATCCCAGATTGATAACTGGAAATGCAGGAAAGATTAAGGCTCCCAGAAAGGTTAATATAAGTGAATACTGTTCTTTGAAACATTAATAAAATTATCTTATGGATATTATCACATTGTCAATTAAAAATGAATGAGAACGATAATGGAAAAGTCCAGAAGAGCTGAAACAGGATTAATAGTGTTCCAAGATACTAACTTTTGTGGAAGGTCATAAAAGTAAATATATGTATTAAGTTGTAACAAATGAAGGATGCATGATTTAATCATTAATGTAACTATGCGCAGCTTTTCATTATTTGTCAAAATAGTTTACAGAGGCAACAATGAAATAATATAAGAATATTTCTTTTGAACTAGGCAGTTCAAAGGACATAAATGAATATTAAATAGTTAGATAAAAGACTACAGATTAAAGTTTAGAAGTGACTCAAATCCCATCTAAAAGAACAGGATGTCTCCTCTAGATTACAGGTTGATTAGGTAATAGACTCTCTCATTCCATAAAAGCATAACAGAGTGGGATGTCAGTGCATTTCCTAGTAGAATCAGGCTTTCTACATCTCAGGATTGCAATGGAGACAGTTAACTCTGAGACCATGGGGGATCCTGCCCCCCCCCAGGTTTTCCAGACCAGACTTTCCTGGTGAATACTGAATCCATATGGCAGTGAGGGGATCCATTTATATTTATTTCCATCTGTAACATTTAGGTTAACATATAGATGTTCTTTAAATGAGTCAATAGCTTATAGAATATTTGTCAAATAATATTGAAGGTATTTGTACATTTTTGTATATGAAACATTCTCAGTTTTCCGGGTAAGTTTTTTTAGCAGTATTTAGCTCTGCATAGTTCAAATAATCTTTTTTCTGTAGAAATTATATATTTTTACCCAGTATGCTTTTAGCATATCTTATTCTATTTTTACTTAAATATCATATCATCAGCGATAGTCAAATTGTTAATTGTAGTTAATTTCTCTCTCTTTCTCTTCAACTATATATATATCTTCCATCTGTATGTCTCTCTCTCACTCTGTTTCTTTCTTTCTCTGGCTTATTCACAGTATTTATTTCTACACGAAAATATGTTGTAAATGCATTGCTCTCATTATTTCTTTCTTCTCACCATGATTTAAGGAAAACTGGAGCAGTGAATCATTAGTTATTTTTGTGTCACAGAATTTAGATCAGAGGTTAACACATAGTTGATGTGAAAATTGGCAAGCAAAAAATTTCCCTCCAAACTGGGACATCTAGGGGAATGAAAGTGATATGAGTCATTGTTCATATGATATTAATAAAATGGAATGCACATTCTCTCTTTATATTAATATTTGCTGAAGACAGAATTGAAAGGGTTAAAAAAAAAGATGAACTGATTAGGTTTGCATTTTAAGCAGATTACTGTATCTAGAGATTTGTGATTTGAGTATGGGTAGAAAGGATTTGGAAAATGAGAGGATTTAATTTATCACACTACACAATACAAAGTAGATTATTATATAATAGTTAAGTGGATTGATTTTAAATATTTTAGAAAGTACATTTTTATAGTTTGAGTATTTTATTACAAAAAATCTGAGCCCTTTTTATGTGAAAAGCAATACGTAAAAACTGCTTTGTAAAGCATCTGGAAAAGCAACTATATTCTTTCTTCATGGTACATCTGATATAATAAGAAATACAAAATAAAAGACATATATAAGTAAAAATTTATAAATATTAAAACTAAGGGGAAAATTAAGTTGTGGAACTTAAGTTACATGATCAGGAATAATGAAAATGTGGTACTGATATTTAGTATGTGACCTGAAAGGCACTCAAATATTATTCAAAATTATCAACTATATAAGTGGGTTGGGAAGGTATATAATAATCAAGTGAGAGAAGAATGAAGTGGCAGTGTGTCCAGATAGACATCAGAGTTTAGACAGTATATTAGCACCAAAAAAATGGGTTTTTGAACTCTGAGGATGGAAAGAAACTTATGGTGGGAGAAGGTTAGTTCAATGTGTGACTTTGTCAGTGTGAATTGATTCATCAACATGATTTCTAATGTGGTCTGGAGATCAAAGTCTGGAGATCAAAGTCAGACATGGGCTGATTTTGAGGGCATTTTCATTTCCTTAGTGATATTTGACAAAAGGGGAATGGGTGATATTGCCTAGAGGATGATGTAAGTAGGGAGCAAATGTGAGAGAAGGAGGGAATTCTTAGAATCATCACTTCTAGGATGGTCATAAAAGGGAGTCAGTGAAGTGGCTTGGTGATGTGTCCCAGTCATGAGCAGGGCACAGAAGTGCTAACGGATCCCAGGGAAGAAGTCCAAAAGCAAAATAGTTTTTGTTAAATACTGCTGTGGGTTACATCAGATGAATAATGTGGTGCCTCCACTGTACTTACAAAAGAGTTGACTTGTAAATTAAGCAAAGGAAGCTCCTATAGAATGGGGATGTGGCACATGGTTGGGATCATGTGGATATAGAGACATTTGAATGTATATAACTATTTCACCATGATTCACTGGCAAAGACAGGGGGGAAATGGCATAGATAGGGAGGGTCCCAGGAATGTTGGATGAGGGATTGGTGGGATTTCCAGATGGGAAAGATTTGTGCATTCTTAAAAACTGAGGGAAGGACCTAGTAGAGAAGTGATTGAAAGTACAGAGGATATGTGTGAATATTGGAAGCATAATTATTTAAATGGAAGTTTGAGATGATACTGGTAATATTTTGTTGTAAGAAGGAAAAGAAATTTCCTTATAAGGAAAATGGTAAAATTGGTGATCTAGTGAAAAACTTCTTCACTGGTAGTTCTCAATTTTGCTGTGAAATATGAGGTTAATATGGAGAAAATAGAAATTTATGGTCATCAAGGAAATGGAGAAATTTTAAACATTTAGGGAAGAGTTAGAGAATGAATATAGCAGACGCAGATTTCCTTTTGGTTGCTCTTGATCATCTATTTATTCTGGAAAGTCTATGCTATTCAAGTGCTTTGGCTTAGCTGTTGATCCTCCATCCAGGTGTAACTATGATATGGAAGATTTGGGGTGATACAAAGTAGGTGATTTACAGGGCAAATAAAACAAAATAAGGAAGTTGGGAGCATAATCAGACCATTTTGCACAGATTAGCCATCAAATACAGTATTAATAGGGAGAAGTAAGAGCTGGAAATAAAGAAAGAAGAGTGAGAGGTAAGGAGATTCTGGAATGGAGAAGCCTGTTTGCTTGAAGACTTATTATTTTTAGTGGAGTTCAAACAACCTCCCCCAAAAACCCTGGAAATATGGAATTTTGTGGTGAACATATGGTGTTTCTTAGTTATATATTTGTGATAAAGAGAATTTTGAGGTGAAGCAAGATTTTGCTGTGAAAATGAGCATCTAACAGTGGAATACTTCGTGAATTGTTTGGAGAAGATGCACTGAAGGGATGATGAAAATTTGATGACCTAAAATGAAAAAAAATAAAAAGTCTGTCATGAAAAATTTCAGTTCATGAAGTACTAAGAAAGCTTTCATCCTGTCTATATTATAGTGGGTTAGGGGATACCAGAACGTGTGTAGTTGATGGTGACAGAAATAGACAGAGGTTATTGTCCTTAAAAGACAATGATGGAGGACAAAATGGTCTGGATTTGGCACTGGGAATTGACATAGAATTTTGGTTCTTGATGCACGTCTGTTTGATTTTATCCATTATCTGGTGCTCAAGGTGTAGTGCCTGTACCGGCAACAGGAGTATCACTGGAGCTTGGAAGTTCAATCTATTGGATTTCACCCCAAACTTACTGCATTAGAATCTCTCAGATGGGATCCTGCAATCTAACCTTTGCAAATCCTATTGATGATTATGATACACAGTATCATTTGAAAAACATTTCTCCAGTCAGAGTGAAAGTGGTAGAGCCAACTGAGCTAAGAGAATTCACCATTCTCTGTAGTCTTTTTTGAACATTTTGTTCTAATTTGCATTTTATTTTCTTTTTAAGGGGAATCCCAAAAGAAATATGATGCCCCAGAGTTCAAGGAAGAAACAACATCATGTATATGAGGCCAAGCAGAAACATGGTTTAAGTTCTGCACTCCCTGTAAGAATGACCAGCTGCATATTCCCAAAGGCCTGTTACTAAAAGTACTTCACATCCTGGAAATGTGGTCAGGCACAGGCAATCAGAGGAGAACTTGGACAAGACACAGCAGGTATCTTAATATAGGAGACTAGAGGGACTCCAGGCCTGCAGCAGTACAGGAGTAACTTTAAGAACCCTGGATTTTCCTAATGTCTTACCAATAATTGCACCAGGTAGTCTAGCTGAGCATAAGCACAATGATGTCAGGAAACAGTTATGGAAAGTGAAGAGAGCAAGGGAGAGACTGGCTAAGTCTTTAAAGGCAGACAGCCTGGCAAGGGAGACAGAGCAAATGAAAGGCCCAGAGGAAAATCCTGAAATGTCGGTGAAAAAAAATGATAATTATGAAGAAACCGAGATTGACACATGGAAAGAAGTTCAACATGAAACAGACCTTAGCATACTTGTGTAATGACCATCATGTTTACTTGCTCTGAACTATCAACTTCATGTTATGCACAAACTATTGTTTATTAAAGCCCTTAGGGGATACAAAATGTGAAGAGTAGTTTGATTTGAGAGTTTGAGTTTGGGATTTATGTGGTGAGATAATATGTATTTAATTTTCATTGTACACCATAATTTAAAAATTTTTATTTACCATGATATTAATTCATTTTTTAAATTTTTAAAAATCTTATTAAAATTTACAAAAGTAAGCCATGCACATGGTGAGAAGAGAAATTATATAGACAATTTGTAAGGAAAAGTTATATAGTTCATTCATTCTCATTTTTGAGGTAAATAATATTAACAGATTAGTCTGTAAATGGTCACATCTTACTTTATATGTATACATATGCATACATGTATAGGTACATTGGATTTTTTCTAAATTTTCAAAATTTGATCATGCCACAACTATTAATGCTTTTATCAGCTTCAAGAGAAATTCTGCACTCATTAAACAATGACTCCTTCTTCCACTACTTCCCAGTGCTAGATAATATAGTATCTGTTTCTATGAAATTTTCTTCTAGGTATTTCATATAAATAAATAAAGTATTTGTCTTTCTGAGTCTGCTTTCTTTCACTAAACATGTTGTCTTCAAGTTTCATCCATGTTGCAGTCATTTTACAGTTGAATGGTATTCCATTGAGGGTATATAACCTTTTGTTTATCCATCCTTTGATGGACATACGCTGTTTCTATCTTTTGGCAATATTACGTATAGACAATATGAACATTGGTGTGCAAAAGGCTGTTCAAGTCCCTGCTTTCAATTTGTTAGGGTAAATACTAATATGTGGAATTCCTGGTCATAAGTTCATTCTATTGTCAACTTTCAGGGGAAATTATAAATTGATTTCTATAATAATTGCTCCACTTTATAATACCACCAATAATGTATAAGTTTTCCCATTTCCTTGTGTAGTGGAATGAAATGTATTCCCAACTTAGGACATGTTCTTGGTCTTGTTCCACATTCTGGAGGTGCAGGCCTATTTTAAATAGGATGTCTTGAAGATGTCTTTTTAAGCAAGTGGCACAACTGAATCAGATTGGGCTTTATTTTGGAATACTGCAGTCCTTGATAAGCTTTATTTAATTTATGCATGGGGAGAGCAAGCCAAGTGGAGAGAAAAAAGAAGACAACATATGACAGAAAAGTCAAGAATTAAGGATGACCAATAGCCAGAACTTGATGTCACAGTGTTATGGGTGAAAGCATCACTTTGTTGATGCCTCATTTTTCAACTTCACCTTGCCTCAAACACACGCTTAACTATTTTACCCATTGATTAAGCCAAATCTGTGTGCTATTTGTTTCAGAAACCAGGAAACTAGGACAGTTCACTACATTCTTACAAACACTTATTTTTTTCAGATTTTAAAAAATAAATTAATAGTCATGTTAGTGTGAAGTAGTGTCTCACTATGATTTTGAATTGCATTTCCCATTAGCCAATTATGTTGAGCATATTTTCATTTATATTTCGTCTTTGGATAAATTCCTGTTCTCTAATGTTAGTTTATTAATGTATTATTATTTGATATTATATTAATTAAATCTTATATAATATTATTTTTATATTTGGTTTTACATCCAATACTAACCCTTATCCTTCTCTTTTAATTGTCTTATGTGAATTCAGACTTAGACTATTTTTATATAATAAATATTATATAAAGTAGTTATATAATATTTCCAAAAGGCTGCCTTTGGAAACTTTTGTTCTTCATTTCTTTAAGGAGTGTAGAAGAAAATGGAAAGTACTTGCCTTTCAATCCCTTATTTTAAGTCTTTTTGATAAGAAAAATATTTTAAGCAATTTCTTATGAATTACGGGGAGATGCAAGCAATTATAAGTGATCAATACATTTTGGCTTTTATGACAAATAATAAATCTATCCTTCTGTATCCCAAAGGCTAAATGCATTATATACAGCTGCATTTCAAAGATCTGACAGTTTTTATCATTTCTGCATATTCCATTGCCAATCATTCATGAATCTATATTTCTTTTAAGTCTGGAGCTCTACTTATTGCTGGGGAAATGAATGTAACAGAATTTGAAGTGGGTTTCTTCCTGTCTTGGTTTTGACTGAGAGTCCACAAGCCAAAGAGAACACAGGAGGATTTGTGCATCCCCACATCATAAAGTGAATGGCCAAGCATGCATACTGGACATGGATCATGATTGTCAATAGCAGTTTCCATCAGCATTTGGAGAAAACAGAAAGGACACCTTAGGAAATAGTTGTCAGTTGAAATGAATGCACTTTCCTCTTTAGTAAAGCAATGATGGTCTGAAGGCATATGGACCCCAGAAATTAAAATGTTCTTAAAGCTAATCCATACCTATGCATGTAAAACTATTGTGGATAGGAAATTTTGATTGGGTTACATCAGTTAAAGGCCTTTTGATTAGGTTGCTTCATTAAGAGGTGGCTCAGGATGGGTCTTAATCCTCTTACTGGAGTCTTTTACAGATAATGAAATTCAGACAAAGAGAAAAAATGCCATTGGAGGCCAGAAAATGGAAGCCAGAAGCTAAAAGCAATGAAATGCCTTGCCATGTGCCAGAGGAATCCAGGATATCTGGTAGCTGGATTTCAGGGAGAAATCTTGAAATCCTAATTATGCCTTGATTTGGATGTTTCCATGGCCTCAGTCCTATAAACTTGTAAAATAATAAATCCCCATTGTTAAAGCCAACCCTTTTCTGGTATATTGCCTTTGGAAGCCTTAGCAAAATTAAACATAAGCCTACTGAAAAGTATTTCAAGAAGATAACCCAGAGAGCTTGCCTCTGATCCCAGGAGACTGGAGAACATACATCCTGGTGTTTGAATCTCAGCAAGATGAAGCCTGAAGGAAAGGGATTGAAGAAGAAGATGCCTTTGCCTAATAGTAGAATAAGGAGGATTGCAGTGACATTAAGCAACAAGGATGCATGTCATTAGGGAATGAGATGTGGATCCACAAAGGGGATCTAGACTTGAACCACATTTAAAGGAATCCCACTGAAGAAATGGGTGACAGGAGCCTGAGAAGCTCTGAGACTGAGGGAGGAATTTTAGTGGGTCAACTGGAGAAGTGGTCTTGGACTATCAGAAGTTGCCCCCAATATCTCCACAGTGGGAGTAAGAGAAGTAACCATCTGCCATGCATCTGACACATAGAGAGGACCAATGCCAGTTGACAGCAGCATTAATCACTTGAGATGATGCCCTTATTTCTACTCTGGAGAAGTATGCAAGAGCAGCTGACTTACAGGGGGTAGGAGTTAAAAGAACCCTGGATGCAGGATAGGAGGATATCAGTTCAAGTTTCATTTTGTCTCCATCATAGATATGTCACATATTATGTAATTCATAGCCTTTTAGAATTCTTTCCTTCATATATAAAATACAGGATGTCCCTTACTCTCTTTATAGGACTAGTGAGAACTGAATCTCATACTATGGGTTAAAGATTTAGGACTATATATCACACTTTGTTAATAACATACACTGGTGCATCTCTTTCCTGAAATACTTTTATCTAGCAATCAAAGTGTTTTGCTATAAATATTTACCCTCTAATGCAATTAAATTATAAACTCCTTGAGTGTAGAGGTT
>JAQZBX010109337.1:0-10468 GCA_029593785.1 Cabassous unicinctus
TCATGGCCTTTAATTGAAACTCCATCATGTAGTGAGTGTGGGAATGCTGCTTTTTTTACTTCAACAACCTTCCAAAATGATGGAGGTTGGAATGAAAGTCAAGGGGATCAATGCAAAAATCTAAGTATAAGAATAAAATATATACAATGGCTACTCACAAGAAAGAATTAAATTTTCATTGGGAGAACTTCAAAGGCTTCATTTAAGTGGTAAAGGGAAAATGAAAAACAGAATGAGATGTCCTCAGTAACTGGAATAGTTTGCATCCTTGGAGCACCGTATTATGAGCCATTTTGCTAAAAACATAATAATTAAGTGACAATATTATCTAATGGTAAATTTTCCAAACTTACTAGTTAACCAGTATTTTAAAATATTTAAAATATTTATATGGCTTAGAATTGTTTATCTGCAATGAAATGCTTTTAAAGATTTTGAAAATTTTTGCAAATGTTTTGGTGAATTGCTTGAAGTTTATTCTATATTAATTTAGGTTTTATCTATTTTGGTTTCACCATATACAACCAAAGATCTGAGTATAGCACATTTTTTCATACTTTGGTTCTAAATAATTTAGGAATCTATTATTTATTCTTTCTACACATATTAATTGAACACTTTCCATATCCTTGAGATAAAACAGTGAACAGAACAAATAAAGATTCTTTCCTTCATAAAGCTTCTAAGAGGCTCTAATTCTTAGAGCATAAAAATGAGGAAGAGAGAAAAGAAACAATAAAACAAAAAATAGCATGTTTTGTAAGAAGTTTATAAGTCCTATAGAAAAATAAAAAGAACCATATGGTAAGGAGGACCATTAGGACTAGGGGGCAGTGTGCAATTTTAAATAGGTAGTCAGGTAAGCCTCAACAAGAGCATCACATTTGAACATATACCTGAAGGAGGTGTGAGACTCAGTCATGTAATATCTGCATGAAGGAGTCTGTCTGGTGGGTTTGAGCACGGGTAAGCTCGCCAATGAGACAGGAAACCTGGGAGTAGGAGAAGTTGAGGTAAAAAAGGAGAGATGGGATCAGATTATAGGGACTTGTAGGTAGGTTTAAGGCCTTCATTTTTAATGAGATTGAAATGGTGTGCAATCAGAGAGCTTTGATCAGAGAACACCTAACCAATCTGTGACAGGATCACTTTTGCTGATATATTAATATTCAAGTGGAGTGGATTGTAAGAGGGAAGGGAAGGAGTAAATAAGTTAGGGAGAGAATTTGATAAAGCTAGATGAGAAGTGATTGTGACTCAAATCAAAGTATTATTAGTGAAGGTAGTGAGATATGTTGGATTCTGAATATATTTTGAAGATGTAGCTGGCAGATATTCATGTCAGGTTGAATGTGAGGTATAAGAGAGCCATAAAGAGTAATTTAAAGGTTTTTTACTGGGACATGATAAGACAGAATTGCCATCAACTAAGAAGAGAAAGGTTGCATGAAGAACATGGTGTGGAAACAAGAATAAGGAATTCAATTTGGACATGCTGAATTTGAGATATTTATGAGACATATACCAACTGAAGTTTCAGTCATACAGTTGTATAAATAAGTCTTGGCTTAGAGATCATTCTGGGATGCAGACATAAATTAGTATATAATTGGTGAGTACTAATCATTTAATTAACATTTAATGCTATGGGGTTGTATGTACTTACTGAAGAAATATGTATTGACAGAGAAAATATGAGGACCAAGGACTGAGTCTTGGGACACATCACCTAAAGAAATCAAGGATATAATACAGAATCAACAACTGATAATGAAAAGGAGTGACCTGTTAACTAAGAGAAAAAGCAGGAAATGGTAGTTAATTGGAAACTGAGTAAGTGCAGTGCACCAAGGTGGTAAGAATGCTCAACTCCAGTGCTGCTGAAAGCTCTATTAGAATGACTGCTAAGGGTGCAAGATGTAGCTAAAGCAGTTGAGAGTCTGCTTCTTATGTATGAGATACTGGATTCAATCTCCAGTATTTCTTAGAAAAAATGATGGCTAAGAATTGACCATTGGATTTGGCATTAAGGTCATATGCAATATCAACAAGAAAAGTTTGTTAAGATTGTTGGGGAAAACCTTCATGGAGTTGACATAGGAAGGACTGAGAAGAAAGGAATTAGAGAGAGCAAATAAGAAAATTATTTCAACATATTTTACTATGATGATGAAGTAATAAATAGCAGGGAAGTGGGATTAAGGAAAGGGAATTTTCAAAATGTAGGAAATAGCAGGATATTTCTATAGTGATGGCAATTATCTGGTAGAGAGTAAACATTATGAAGAAGAGAGAGGAGAGAATTATCAGACCACTGCTCTTGAGTAGACAAGAGGTGCACAAGTGGAGATATTGGGTTTTGATGGTAGCATGGATAGTTTGGAGAGAGTAGCATCTATGGTACTAGCCAGGAAGTTTGAATATGTTGGTATAGATTCCAGAGGGTAGTATGAACCAATAGAAATACTTTTCTGATTGCTTCAAGTTTTCACTACAAAATAGAAAATAAGGTCATCATTTGAGACTGAGGGAAGAAAAGGAGGTATTGGGGATTTGAAGAAAGAGGAAAAGATATGAAACAATCCTTTTAAACAATAGGAAAATAAACGGATGGAGGGCATACTATAGGATGTTCTAGTAACATTGATGATCCACTTGAGACTCATCATTATGAATTAAATGAGAACAGCTAGTGTGGTCCTGAAGTGACACTCACAGGAAGATGCACAATTTGATTAAAAATTCACACTGCCTGTTAATCTTTTCTGAAGAAACACATATCTGCAAAATCCTCTAGGACTAAGGTTAAACTTTGACCAAGCAGCTTATTAGCTTAATATTTGACTTTATCACCACCTTGTCACAAAACTGCATAAAGGCCAGATTAATATAAGGGTTATAGGGGTACAGAAGTTAGCTTTAACCAGGTCATCCTAATCTGAGCTGGTCTTAGGGTGTGTGGTTTATTCTTGTTCCTGTTCAGAAATGATCCTTAGCACTGATACTTATTTGATGGTATATTTAAGTGGCTTATCATGTTTGTCCACAGGTATGACAGATTTCCAAATCACTTTTTTTAAAATGTAATGTCCACTCCCTATTAATAAATTCTTTCCATTTCCCTGTAGGTTTAGAATCTCTAAGTCTTAATTTTTCTCTGAAAGTTCTGAGAAGTGTTGTGTTTCAGTCTGAAGTTCTCTTAATGGTCTATTTTTCTTCCCGTCTAGACAGATTTCAAAATACCTTCAATCTGGTAGCAAGCAGAACTTAGAGCAGTCTCTATAGCATTATTTATTCCAAATTTTTTTCAAAGCCTTTGTTTCAAACTGTTTTTTATAATTAGTACAATCCTTCCTCTTTATTGAACCTATATTGGTAAATAAGGTTCCAATCAGTTTTCAAAGCATGTATTGTTAAAAATCCCTGGGACCAGCCCATTAACTCCTTCATTTTGGAGAAATGACTTCTAATTTCAGAGGGCAGAACAATTACCTAAATTGATTGACATCTGCCAAAGGAAATTTTTACAGTAGAAAGTTATTCCTTAAAATACACTAGTTCTTTCCTTTAGATATGGACATCTTTGATAAATTTCAATTTTTTCTCATAATCTGTCAAGCTTTAAAAATTCCAATAAATTCTTAGATTTTAGTTTGGTGGAGAGCTGTTTTATAGGAACAAACAAAACTTAACTTTCACAGGATTTAAAAGAGATTTATGTCTTTATCCCTAACAGCACTTTCAAATTAGGATTTTTAATATTTGGTACATGAAAGAGAAAGTATTTAGATGAAAATTCTTTTTCATATGACAAAATGTTTACTTTTCAATAAAGAAAAATGTATCAATATACACTTTTTGCTGACAAAGAATCATATTATTTGTATTTCACTTATATATACCAATTTTGGGAGCTTTTATTCCTTTGAATAGATCCTGGTTTTCATTTAGTATCATTTTCCTTCTGATTAAAGGTCTTCTTTATTATTTCTCATAGTGCAGATCTTCTGTTGATGAATTGTTTCACTTTTGAATGTCTCAATCTCTGTTTTTTCATCTTTGTTTTTTAAAGACTTTTTTTCTGAGCACTAAATTCTTGGTTGAATTTTTTCCCTTTGATTATGTTAAAGATATTGCTCTATCATCTTGTCTTATATTTTTTTCCTATAAGAAGTGTGCTTTCATTGTAATTTTCATTATTATGTACATAATGTGTCTTTCCTCTCTAGCTGAATTTAAATTGTTGCCTTTATTACTGCTTATGAGCAATTTAATGTAATGTGTCATAGTGCAGATTTCTTCCTGATTTTTATGCTTGGGGTTTGTTGGATTCTTATATCTCTGGATTGATTTCTGGTTCTCATTAAATTTAGAAATATTTTGGACTTTTTTTTTCCTGTCCATTTTCCTGTCCTCTCTTGTGGGTACTCAATTACGCACATAGTAGGGCTACTTGATGTTTTCCTATAGTTCATTAATGCTCTTTTTATTTGTTTTTCAGTCATTTTTTTTCACTTTGTTTTTCATTTTACATAGTTTCTATTACTATGTCTTCAATTTATTAATCTTTATTTCTGCAATGTCCAATTTCTTCTGTGTCTAATCTTCTGCTTTCTGCTATACAATGCAATTTTCATCTCAGTAATTGTATTTTTCATCATTATAATTTCAATTTAGGTCTTTTTTATATCTTCCATATCTATACTTATGGTGCATAATCTTACCATTACTTTCATGAAAATTATGGAATAAACATGTAATAACTGTTCTAAAATCCTTAGTAATTCTATAACATTTATCTTTCCTTGTGTCAGTTTCAAGTGATTGAGTTCTCCCCACTCTGGATTATATATTCCTACTTAGTTGTAATACTGTTAATTTATAATTAGATGCAAAGCACTGTTAATTTTACCTTTTTGGATGCAGGATATTTTTATATCTTTATAATTACTTTTGAGCTTATTAAGTGGGACCAGAGAGGAGTTTAGAAATTATGGCTATTTAAGAAATTATGACTAATTTTCTTCACTATGGTGGCAATTCATGTCTGAATACCTGTTGGCCAAAATACCAGGAACATGTTGGCTTTTATAAAAGGGTATTTATTTGGGGTGACTTACAGTTACCAGGACATAAAGCATAGGTTACTTCCCTCACCAAAGTGTGTTGTCACATGTTGGAGCAAGATGGCTGCTGATGTCTGCAAGGGTAAAACCTACTTCTTCCTTTTAAGGTTCCATGGTCCCAACTTCTTCTAATCTCAGCTGTAGGCTGGGATAAGTCTTGTATCTCTCCCAGGGCTTGTTTCTCTCTGGGCTCAGCTTCTCTGTTCTCTCTACAAGTTCATCTGTAGACTCTCAAGCTCTCTCTCTTCCCAGGGCATTGCCTTGTACTTGAAGCCTCTTCTATTCCTCTGTTTCTTCTCCTGTATATTTACTTCCCAGGTCTCTAGCATCAAAAACTCCAGTCTCTGCCTGCTATATTGTTTTCTCTGTGAGTCCCCACCCACCAAGGGGGCAAAGACTCAATGTCCCACTGATGTGGCCTAATCAAAGCCTTAATCATAATTTAATCAAGAAAAGTGAAACCTCTGAAGTTAATACAATCTAATATGCCCAGAGGAACAGATAAGTTTAAAAACACAATCTAATATCTATTTTTGGAATTCCTAAACAATGCCAAACTGATATAATACCGTACCTGATGACCTGTGAATTATAAAATTTTCTTTTATCGCTTATGAGAAACTCAGATTATTTCTTGTTCCTGTGAACTCTAGGCATTTTTCCCTCTATTACTTTGCAATGATTCTTTCTCTGGACTTGGGTAGTTTCTTCTTATGTATATGATGATCAATATTCAATTAAAGACTCAGGGTGGACTTTCCATAATTTCTCTCTCTCTCTCTCTTTCTCTCTCTCTCTCTTTTTCTCTCAATTCTACTCTCTCTGGAGCTTTCTTTGGAGCTCTCTTCTTTCTGATACTTTGCCCTGTGAATTCAAGCCTTGACTTCCCTGAATTCCCAGCTCCATTTCTTCATTTGAGAGTTCACTAGGTTCCACCTTGATGCTACCTCTCAGCTCTGCACCTTGGAAACTCTTTCCATGATTTATGGATTGAAATTTGCCCCTGTGCAATTCCCTCAAAAAAGTTCAATTACTAACCCCCTTTCACATGAATATGATTCTATTTGGAAATAAAATTTAGAAAATATTATTAGTTAAGATGGGGCCAACCTGGGTCCAAATCCAATTTGACTGATGTTCTCATAAGTTGAGGAAATTTGGACACAGTTAGTAGGAAATAGGAAAGATGGCCATGTGAGAAAGTCAGTCAGAGATTGAGTTATGTCATGGATTGCTCAATAACTTTCACCAGAACCCTACATACGTCAGAGTAAGCATGGCCCTGCCAACAACTTGATTTTGGACTTTTACCTCCAAAACTGTCAGAAAATAAATTGCTGTTCTTGTAAGCCATCTAGTTCATGTTACTTTGTTATGGCAGCAACAGAAAATTAAAACACCATGTAATAATTTTTATTAATAGTAGGACTCACTTTATTTGTTTTTCCTCTCTCAGGAATCACTGTTATACATTGCTTGATATCCCATGTCTACATCTGTTTAGCTTACAACCAAAAGTTACAACACCTATATTTAAATGCCCTCCTCACCTTGTTTTGGATTGAATTTCAACATGAGGCAACTACCACCCCTGAACTACCATACTTCATAGACAACTTCTTTATCTCACTCTGACTTTGACACCCAACTCTGGGCCACCTGGTTCCCATTGCAAGTACTATGTGGACACTTATTATGCTGAATCTCATCTGAAGAATTTAGGACTGAATTTATTAAGAAGTGAAGGGAAGAAAAGGTAGGAGAAAAAAGAAAAGATGTTGCTAAATAAATTATATATATAAATTATATATATAAATAAATCATATATATATATAATGAATAATGTTGGTTTAATTTTAGTGTCAGGAATTTAAGAATGGTTCAATGATAGGCATTCCTATAAATGCAATTAATAGTAACAGTTGGTCTAAGAATTAAAAGATTTAATAAGATAGTTAACATCAGTTTTTGATAAAACACTGATAAGTAAAAATTGATCAGTTTTCCTCAATTGATGTTAAAGATAGAGGAAGGGGTCAAGATAGAAGGAATGAAATGGAGTAGAGTGGGTTGAGCCAATTGTCAATATGGAAAAAACCCATGATTAGGTGAAAGGGGATGGTTTGGCAGTGGAGAGGGTAATGGTGGTGCAGAGATGTGAGTTGGGTCAATGGTGCTGGAATGTGAGGATGAGCAGGGTGTGGGTGTTGGGATGGACTATCCATGGAAATGAGGGGAGGACTGGAGAAAGGAACAGGTAAACTCTGGGGATTTGTAATGTTGTGGATGTAACTACAATAGTAGAAATGTATTATTTTCAGAAAATATGGCAGGGGAGGGTCACTGGTGCAAATCATTTGTGGTAGAGAGATATGTGAGAAAGGGTGCACCTGGAACATGCTACTATAAAATATGAATGTATTCATCTTGGCATGGGGAGTTAATTTAGTATGTGGAGACCCACACAATAAAGAAGAAAATATTAAATTCGTATTCTGGGTAGTCCTGCTACATTCCCATATAAAGGGGCAAGAACATCTCAAGTACATAGGCAGCACCCAAATTTTTAAAAAGGCCTATGTGTCAAGCCCTCAATATTAAAGTATCTAACTATGAACCTTATTTTACAAAAATTGTAACTTAGTGGTTGCCATAGGTTCTGAGGGGATGTGGAGAAAGGAATGGGTGGAACATGGGACATCTTTGGAGGATTGGAGTTATTCTGCATGACCTTGTAATGACAGATATGAGCAATTATATATTTTTTCAGAACATCTAAAAGTATACAGTGAAAAAGGTAAACCATAAGGTATACCACGGACCATAATTAGTAATAATACTTCAATATTTTTTTCATCAATTGTAACAAATATATCATACTCAGGTAGGATGTCATTGGTAGGGGAAGATGTGATGGGGGAGGATGTGGGGTGTATGAGAATCCCCTGTGTTTTTCTATGTGACTTTTCTGTAACTTAAAACTTCTCAGAAAATAAAGAGAAAGGAAAAAAGAAACTGGGGTAACGTACAGAAGAAATTATCAATATAAATAAAACATAACAGATCTTTACAGTGATGAAAGGTAAAATACAAAAAAAATTCTATTTTTTCTTTTCTTTTTGTTAAATTTTTTGTTATTTTATTATTGTTATTTTTCTGTTGGTTTTGTTGGTGTTGAGGTTTTTGGTTGCAGAAATGTCTGCAGCTGTGGTAGGGGAGGTTCACTGGTTTGGGGTGTTGTTGTTGGGGAAATGTGTGTGAGGTGGTGCACCTGGGGCATGCTTCTAGGAAGTGTGAGTGTGTTCATGTGGTTATGAGGTGCTGTCTCATGGAGGGGAGACCCACATAATACCAACATAATATTATTCCCATCCTGGTCAATCCTGCTATGCTCTCTCAAAGAGTGGTGAGATTCTCTGTAGTGCATGGGCAGTGTCTAGCAAAGGAGGGTGGACTAATGTTCCAGACCCTTGATATTGATGCTTATACTTATGAACCTTGTTCTTATGAGATTGGAACTTGGCCTAGTAATATATATTGCCTAAGAGTTACTTCCAGAAGGCTTCCTTGTTGCTCAAATAAGGCCTCTGTCTAAACTAAACTCAGCATATAAATTCAGTGCCATCCCCCCATTAAATATCTGTCCCAGAGACTTACTTTTCAGTCTGTTCATATGACAGGTGAACCCTGAATCTCAGCAGAGTTGCAGTCAACATCTACTCTCCAGTTAATCAGACTGGCCCAAGACAGCTAACAAAAGGATGATGATGAACAATGCCTATCTCAAGAAGCAGAGAGTATCTGCAATTGTAAGAAAATAGTTCAATCCATCTGTCCCAAGGGATCTAAGGCCTCTGTCAATCAGAAGCAGAGTAGGCATCACTATGCCAAAATCTTCAACATAGAGGAACAAACAAACATAAGGGGGATATGCAACTATGGACTAAAGTAGACTTAATATTAATCTAGTAATGGAAAAGTTGTATCATTGCTGTAAAGACTGGTCATCTGAGGTTCTGAGGAGAGGGACAGGGAAGAATGGGTGTAACATGGGGAATTTTTGAGCCATTGGAATTGTTCTGCATAATATTTGCAATGAAAGGTGCAAGACATTATACGTCTTGTCAAAACCTACAAAATAGTGTGGTGCAAAGTGTCCATCATAATATAAACTATAGACCATGACTAGTGACAATGCTTCAATATATGTTCATCAATTGCAACAAGTGTACCACATTAGTGAAAGATTTTGATATTAGAAAAAAGTATGGAAGTATGTGGGAATCCCTTATATTTTTGATGTAGCATTTATGTAATCTAAATCTCCTTTATAAAGTTTAAAAGTCAGTTAAAAAGCATAGAGCATTCTCAGTGATCCTGACTCTCTCCCTTGTGTCAGTCAAACATTGTATTTAACTTCTGGGAAGGTGGCACTGAAGCAGGTAGGCAGAGCTCAACTCTCTCTCACACACACACACACACAAAACAAGAGAGAAAGGACAAAAAACTACCTGATGGAGCTGCTTAGGGGATCTGCAGAAGAGGACAGTGCTGTGTTTCATCTAAGAGGGAGAGGGACACAGAGACACAGAAGCCAAAAGAGTTACTCATCCCTGTGGCTGGAACGGCACATATAATACACTCTCAAGGCAAACAGCCACTGTAAAACCCCTGGCTCACTGCAGCCAATTGAATGGGAAAGAATATTCCCTGGGAGGAAGAAGGATATGGTGGATGGTAGAGCTGGGGTTATTTTCAGTGAGTTTGGCCAGCTGAGTTCCTTTTGAATCTTAAAAAGACCCCAACCATCACTGAAGTGACCCCAGGGAGACGGGAACAAAGATATGATCAGGCAGGCTGTCATACCCAGCACCCTGGGAGAGAGAGGAACTAAGTCAGTGAGGGGCCAGAGACAGGCAACTTACCATCCCTGCTCTGGCAAATTGTTAGTAGCTTAACTAACCTGAGGGAATGGGGACAGGAAGAGCCAGATAAGCTTTCAGAAGCCTACCTAACCTGTGGAGTGAGTGTAGCTGAGTGTAGGAATTCCTACTTTGCATATTAAAGGCCCTTGGTTTGATTCCTGGTATTTGCTAAGAGAGGGGATACAGAGATTGAGCCACCAGGTTATCAGGCAACAAGCTGGCAGCTTATGACATGAATGCATAGACTGAAATTTTTCTTTTTCTTTTAGGGTTTTTGACCCACTATGTTTTAATTTTTTATCAGTTCCTTTTATTTTCTTTATTTTATTCACTAAAACCAGGTAACAAACATGCAGAGGTGAGGTTTCAGGCTGATTGATTGATGACTACTTGCAGCTTGAGCAGCTCCTATGGTTC
>JAQZBX010109338.1:0-10474 GCA_029593785.1 Cabassous unicinctus
GCACCCTAAACGGTATAAATCCCAACAGGCCAACCCAATGACACACTTGTAAAAATGTCCAATGCTCAAGACAAAGAGAAAATACCTCAAGGAAGCAAGAGAAAAGAGAGCCATCACATACAAGGGAAGAACAATAAGATTAAGTACTGATTACTCATCTGAAACCATGGAAGCAAGAAGACAGTGGTATGATATAGTCAAAGTAAAAGAAAAAACTTCCAGCCACGAGTTCTCTGTCCAGCAAAACTGGCATTCAAAAATGATGGAGAGTTCAAAATATTCACAGATGAACAGAAATTAAGACAGTATGCCAATAAGAAATCTTCACTTCAAGAAATACTAAAGGAAGTTCTACCCGTTGAAAGGAAAAAACAAGGGAGAGAGAGTTGGAGGAGATTTTAAAAACAACTGAAAAGTCAAAAACAGAAACAAAACAACATATGACATACATTAACCCAAAGAAAATATGACTGAGGTAAGAAAATCATTGCGAGTAATAACCCTGAATGTTAATGGATTAAATTCACCCCTCAAGAGAAACACATTGGTAGAATGGATAAGGAAATATGATCCATCTATATGATGTATACAAGAAACCCACCTTCGACCCAGGGATTCAAGGAGGCTGAAAGTGAATGGCTGGAAAACCATTTTACAAGCTAACAATAGCCAAAAAAAAGGGCAAGTGTGGCTATTATAATATCAGACAAAATAGACTTTAAATGCAAAACTATCGTAAGAGACAAAGATGGACATTATATATTAGTAAAAGGGGTAATCTCTCAAGAAGAGAGAACAATCATATACATTTATGCATCTAATTGGGGTGCATCAAAATACATGAGGCAAACTCTGGAAAAACTAAGTGGAGAAATAAATGCCTCTACAATTGTAGTGGGGGACTTTAACACACCATTACCATCATTAGACAGAACATCTAGACTGAGAATCAATAAAGAAATAAAGACTCTGAACAATACATTAGAGGACCAGGACTTAATAGACATAAACAGAACACTACACCCAAATACAGGAGGATTTACATTCTTCTCTAGTTCACATGGATCATACTCCAAGATAGACAACATGCTAGGCCACAGAACAACTCTCAATGAATTCAGAAAGATTGAGATTATACAAAGTAATTTATCTGACCATAATGGAATGAAATTGGAACTCACTAATGGTCAGAAAATCAGATTAGGCACAAAGATATGCAAGTAAACAACACACTTGTAGACAAACAGTGGGTCAAGGAGGAAATCTCAAGAGAAATCAGTAACTACCTTGATACTAATGAAAATGACAATACAACATATCAAGACCTATGGGATGCAGAGAAAGCTGTCCTGAGAGGGAAGTTCAAAGCCATATATACATATATTAAAAAAGAGGAAAGAGCTAAAATTGAAGACCTAATTGCACACTTCGAGGAATTAGAAAACCAACAACAAACTAAACCTAAGGAAGTAGAAAGAAGGAAATAACAAAGATTAGAGCAGAACTAAATGAAATAGAAAATAAGAAAGCACTAGAAAAAATAAAGAAAACCAAAAACTGGTTCTTTGAGATCAATAAAATTGACAAACCCTTAGCCAGACTAACAAAGAAAAAGACAGAACAGACGCAAATACACAAAATAAAGAATGAGCAAGAGGATATCACTACTGACCCCACAGAAATAAAGAGTATCACAATAGGATACTTTGAAAAATTATATGCCAGCAAGAATGATAATTTAGAGGAAATGGACAAGTTTCTAGAATCTCACAAACAGCCTATATTGATGAAAGAAGAAATTGATGAATTCAACTGTCCATTACAGGTAAAGAGAGAGACTCAGTCACTAAAAACTTCCCAACTAAGAAGAGCCCAAGACCAGAGGGCATCACAGCTGATTTCTACCAAACATTCCAGAAAGAAATAACACCAATTCTGCTTAAGCTCTTCCAAAAAATAGAAGTACAAGGAATATTGCTTAACTAATTCTATGATGCCAATATTACTCTAATACCAAAACCAAACAAAGATACCACAAGAAAGGAAAATTACAGACCAATTTCTCTAATGAACTTACATGCTAAAATCCTCAACAAAATATTTGCTAAATTGCATTCAACAACATTTCAAAAGGATTACACAGCATGACCAAGTGGGTTTCATCCTGGGTATACAAGGATGTTTCTATATAAGAAAATCAAACAATGTAATACACCACATAAAACGATTGAAAGAAAAAATCACATGATCATCTCTATAGATGCAGAAAAAGCATTCGACAAAATACAGCACTCTTTCCTGATAAAAACACTGCAAAAGATAGGAATAGAAGGAAACTTTCTGAATATATAAAGGGTATATATGAAAAACCCAAAGCTAACATCATCTTTAATGGTGAAATCCTAAAAGCCTTCTGTCTGAGATCGGGAACAAAACAAGGATGCACACTATCATCACTCTTATTTAGCATTGTCTTAGAAGTACTTGCTTGCGCACTGAGGCAAGGAAAAAATATAAAAGGAATCCAAATTGGAAAAGAAGAATTAAAAATATCATTATTTGCAGACCACATGATCCTATACATAGAAAGCCCTGAGAAATCTACAACAAAGCTTCTAGAACTTATAAAGGAGTTCAGTAATGTCACAAGCTATAAGCTCAATCCTCAAAAATCAGTAGCATTTCTGTAGACCAATAATGAGCAATCTGAGGAGGAAATCAAGAAAAAAAATATGACTTACAATAGTAACTAAAAGAATCAAATATCTGGGAATAAATTTAACTAAAGATGTAAAGGACTTATATACAGAAATATACACAACACTGTTAAAGGGAATCAAAGAAGATTTAAATAAATGGAAGAATATTCCCTGTTCATGGATAGGAAGACTAAACATCATCAAGATGTCTATCCTACCCAAACTAATCTCCTGATATAATGCAATCCCAATAAAAATCAACATTGTATTTTTTAAGGAACTGGAAAAACAAACTGAAAAATTTATTTGGAAATGGAAGAGGCCCCAAATTGCCAAAGACAACTATTAGGGAAATGCAAATCAAAACTACAATGTGATACCATCTTACACCCATCAGAATGGCAGCTATTAAAAAAACAGCAGACTATAAGTGTTGGAGAGGATGTGGAAGAATAGGAACCCTCATCCTCTGATGGTGGGATTGTGGAAGGGTCCATCCACTGTGGAGGATAGTTTGGCAGTTCCTCAGAAAACTAACAATAGATCTTCCATATGATCCAGCGATTCTACTGCTCAGTATGTATCCAGAAGAATTGAAAGCAATGACACGAACAGATATATGCACACCACTGTTCATAGCAGCATTGTTCACAATTGCCAAAAGTTGGAATCAGCCCCAGTGTCCATCAACAGATGAATGGATAAATAAATATGGTACATACATACAATGGAATATTACTCAGCTGTTAGAAAGAATAAAGTGTTAACACATGGAATAACATGGATGAATCTTGAAGACCTTATGTTGAGTGAGGCAAGCCAGGCATTGAAGATGAACAGTATATGACCTCGCTGATTTAAATTGAGGAAAGTGAGCAGTCTCTGTGTACCATTGTCTGAAAGATAGGTGAACATTGGAGAGAAGGAGAAGAGAAAATTGTGAGCCATCACACATATGGGCATAATCTATGGTAAAGTGATAGAGTATAGGTGCATATTGAAGGACAGGACAGGTGGGGAGTGATATTACTGGGTTTGGTGGTGCAGGGTTCACAGGTGGGTAGATTAGGAAGGGTGGGTTGGAATACCCAGAATGCTGGGGGGAGAGATGGGAGGGAGACTAGGTAAACATGGGATTTGTGGGTGTGATGTTTTGGGTGCAGGAGTGGGAATGCTCTTATGGCAGTATGACAAGGGAGTGTCACTAGTTTGGGGTGCATGTTGGGGATCATTCAGGAAGGCGTGCATCTGTAGTAGGCTTCTGGGGAGTGTGTGAGTGTTCATCCTGTCATAATGTGTTGTCAGGGATTGGAGACCCACATGGTGAGTTGGAAGGAGATGAACTCCCATCTTTAGGAAGACCAATTCACCCACAAACAGACAGGTGGCTGTCTCTTGGGAGCAAGGCTGGATCCTAAAGGGGGAGGACAATCAGCATGTCAGGACCTCTTGTTGCATGTAATTGTGAATCCTGTCATCCAATGAGTCAGGACAGGGGGGTGTCATGTGTCCCAGGGGGATGGGGAGGAAGAACAGAAAACATCAAACAGGAGGTTTTTAGTGGTCAGGGGAAATGTTTTTCATTACCTTACAGTGATGGACACAGGACATTGTAAATATCATAAAAAATTATTAAACTTTACTGTCTAAATTGTAAACTATGCTGTAAACCATTGATAGTGTTTAGTAGCTATGTTTCACTATCTGTATAACAGTTATAACAATGCAACCATCCACATAAAAAAGGTTTTAATATGGGGCGAAGGGAAGGGAAGGAGAATGGGTATGTGGGAGTTTCTAGTATCCTGTGTGTGACTTTGCTATGAAATAAAAATTCTTTGAAAATTAAATGAAAATTTGGGAGACACTGGGGAGTGAGAGGGAACAGGTGCCATGGTACAGACTGGACACCTGATGATGCAGTGATAAAAGGAAAAATGTGAAAAAGAGAAAAAAATAATAATTAAATTTTTTTTCCCATTTCTTGAATATCCCAATCCTTTAATATTATTTTATTTCTAGTGTTTTTTGAAGTTTCCATGTATTTTATCTCTTATCTTCATTGTTTCATTTTCCTATTGATTGTATTTGGCTATTATATGGGCTTCATCTTCAAGGAAGGTTTGGATCACAGAAAGGTTACAGAGGGGGCAGGAGAGGATGGTTGGTGGGGGGTGTCTGAGATGGGGGTTTCATGGAAGGAAGTTCACCTGAATATACATGAAAGATATATAAAATTGTTCAAATGATCATGGGGTGGGGCATTGTCACAGTGGGTAGACAATCACTTAATAAATGAGGGAATAATGAATTCCCAGCCTGGAGAGCTCTGCCACATTCTCCAAGGGAGCAACAACAGTCCTCCGAATGCAGGGGCAGTGTCTGGCAAAGTAGGGTCCACTGATGGGTTCTTTTTATTGATGATTAGTCTTATGAGTCTTTGCTCTTGTAATTGAAACTTAGCCTACTGTTATGGGGTGCCTAAGGATTGCCACCTGAAAGCCTCTTTGTTGCTCAAATGTGGCTTCTCTCTAAGCCAAACTCAGCATATGAATGCATTATCTTCCCCCCAGCATGGGACATGACTCCCGGGGATGAGCCTTCCTGGCAATGAGGGATTAATACCAAGTGCCAAATGGCAATATGACTGGAAAAAGACCTTGAATAAATGGGGGAAATGGTAAAGACAAATGTGTTCATGTTGCTAAGAGACTACAAAGAGAGTAAGGAGGTCATCCCAGAGGTAATGCTTATGCACACCTCAGTAGGATCTCATAGAACATCAAAATGGATATCACCCCACACAGAGGGGCTCCTGAGGGCTCTGGAGACACCCAGGTCCTATATAAGGGGGATAACTCCAGAGATTGATGCCTTATCATTGGGGTCTACTTTGGAATCTGTGCTCCTGAGAGTGACAGAGATGGACTCAAATAAGTCCTCCCTGCACATGGTCCATCAGTCCCTTCTCTTCAAACCTATATGTGATGCTGGAGTTTGTAGGTGTACTTCCAGAGACTGGAGCCTCTGGCTTACCCATGTGCCAGCTGTGTCTGGAATCTTGGTGGAGCTGCAGCTCCTACTCTACAGCTCAATGGACTCAACCAAGTCACCTGGTGAGGAGACAATGATGGATAAAGGCCATCCCAAGGAATGGTGAGAGCCTGCAGCTGTAGGCAGGATAATCCCATCCACGGTATCCATGTGATAAAAGCCCCCTCTCACTTGGTGTTGGAGTGGACATCACCATCCTAGGCTCCTCAGAATTGGGGGAAGAGCTTTGGACTAGAGTGGAGTTAATAATATTCTGTTGTAGATATAGGGCGATTCAAGCAATGGAAGAGATTACAATAGTGAGAGTGAGCCAGTGGCCACTGGACACTTTTGGTACAGGGAAGGGAAAAGCAGTTGTAATATGGGTGCTTTTTCAGGACTTGGGAATTATCCTGAGTGACATTACAGTGACAGAGATACGCCATTTTATATTAGAATATAACATGCAGAACTGTGTGGGAGAGAGTGTGGTCTATAGTGTGAACTATGGTCCATGCTTGGTGGCAGAGCCCCAGGATATGTATATCCATTGTAGGTGATGTGTCACACTGATGAAAGATGTTTATGTGGGATGTTGTGGGAGGTGTGGGAGGTGGGGAACATGGAAATCCCTGTAATTTTTGTGTAACATTTGTGTAGTCTATGCATCTTTTAATATATATATATATAAGAGATACAGGTATTGCCTTAAATTTATATGCAGATTTGCATAAATATCTATATACAGATTTGCATAAATATCTATATACAGAGCTGTGGACACGAAGTTGAATATTTTCATGCCCACCAGTAAGTGAACAGTGAAGGGCTTGGTCATACATTTGTAAAAGGAAATGTTTATGATTAGCTGCAGAACCACATTGGAGGTGTAGAAGAGATCCATGGTGGAACGGTGGCAGTGAAAGCAACTCCTCTTTGGCCAGGAATGTAAATTAAGTGAGGTAGTCCAATGTGAATCTTCAGATTTGTTATAAATATTGATAAAGGAACTACTAAGAGGCCCAATCAACATAGTGTTAACATATGCAACCTATCTATGCATTGAAATGCCCATATGGAGAGTATAGGTCATGATTTCAGACCCTTCCACAAATGAAAATAAAACCCGAAGGAGTGCATAGTACACCATAAGGATTTGATCATCTGTTTGAGGATTGCTCTAGTTGGCTGTCTTTAACCATGTGTTGAGAATGGAATTGTCACAATATCCAACATCTAAAAGGGGCCAAAATGTCATTTTTAAATAGAACATTATACATAGTGGGTGCTGTCCCATCAATTCTCTTGGATTGGTGATGAAAGGGCATGTGTTATAATACTAAGAGTAAACTCTAGATCAATCATTTGTTAACACATCAAGAATTTGACCATCAGGGAATAGGCCTGATCTGTTTACAATGTTTCTAAAGAAAACATGTTAAACATGGAATGGGTGAGAAAGGTCGCAATTGTTTGACTATAGAAATATAGGTGATTTTACTAGCTTGATTGTAAGACACCATAGCATTTGGAATCCTTAAATAATTGGTCATTGGCAAAAAACAGGATCCCCTGAATCATGAACTGGTGAGATTTTATGATGGCAGATGCAGCAATCAGGTAGATTCCTTCTTTTTGCAATGGCCTGGAAAAGGCTAATAATAGCATTGTCTTTCCAGACCATGGCAAGGAAGAATAAAGAGGCAAATAAGAACAGTTTAAACATTTTTGGTCGTAGCATTTTCTAAGCAAGATGGAAAATGTGTCGAAAGGGGTATGGACACATAAGAAATGCAATAATATTTGTAAGGAATAATATGATAAGGAATATGACAGAAACATTGGGGTTAATCGGGTCTTATTCCATGATCTTGGGCTGAAGATTTCCACTTCATGAAGCCAACTATTTTCTCATGTTAGTAAATTTTAGTTATAGGTCCTTGTTTGATCACATCTCCAATCATTGGAAGGGGGAGCGTTTTTAAGTTGTGAGATGTGAACCCAAGGTTCAATCCCTTCCAGGTTTACTTCAGTGTCAGAAGTTAAGAATACCTGATAAAATCCCTTCCAGCATGTCTGAAGGGCCCTATTACATTGATATCACTTCCAGGATACCTAATAACTGGAAGTTAAGGTGTGAGGAGTCTGAAGGAGATTTGGGTATGGAAATGCATTTTTATTGTTAGAGATAAGCTTTTGCATAAGTCATTGGAGATTTACAATATTGAGTTATCTCCTGCTGGGGAAGTGGAGAATCAATGTGAAGATTATTGACATAGGGGTGTTCCAGTAACAATTTCATAAAGAGAAAGTTCATGTTACTCAAAAAGAGTGTTTTGAATGGCCATATGTGCCAGTAGAAGAACTTCAGGCCAAGGAAACCCAGTTTCCTCAGTTACTTAGACAGCTTAAGTTTCTTTTTACTATCTTTTTAAAAAGATTTAAATAAGCTTTAAATTATATAGATGTTACATCAAAAATATAGGTAATTTCCATATCCCCAATCCCTCACCCTACTACCCTTTCCCCCCATTAACAACATCTGTCATTAGTGTGGTACATTAGTTACAATTGATGAACACATATTGAAGCACTGCTGCTAAGCATGGTCTATGGTTTACACTCTATTTGACATTTTGCACCACACAATTTTCTAGGTTTTGAACAAAATATATAATGGCCTGTATCTGACATTGCAATGTCATGCAGAACAATTCCAAAGTCCCAAAAATGACATATGTTACACTTATTTTTCCCTCTCCCTCCCCACAGAACTTATGGTGGCCACTGCCTTTATATCAATGATAAATTTCTTTCATTTCTTCCATTCTTGAGGATTTGGGGATAGTGGTGTTCATTCTGTTTCTGATTGAGAGGGGGTTTGATCCCATGAGACAGATGGATGGAAGTGTCTTGCTTGCAGCTATAAATATTCTCTGTTTTTTGGGGTAGGCATTTTCCATTATCATCCTTTTGTTAGTAGTCCTGGGCGAGTACAATGAACTGGACAGTAGGTGATACACCTCGGCTGCATATGAACAGGCAAAAGATTTAAGTCCCTGGGACATATATTTAATGGGTATAGGGTTAATTATAGGTTTAAATAGAAGGGGCAGAAGAGCCGTGTGTAATGAAATTCTAAATCAGTATAATTTTGTTACATTGGGGAGCATATATTATAAAGTAAGGCCCACTGACAGGGTGCCAAATTCCTGAGATTGTCCTCTCTATAGGGTCTAGATGTCTCTAGAGCCCTCAGGAGCCCCACTATTTGAGACAATGTTTACTTTGACAGTCAATGAGATTCTTCTGAGACGTGCATAAGCATAACTTCTGAAATGACCTCCCAACTCACGTTGAATTCTCTTAGCCATAAAAACTCATGAGTATTTGATATCTCCCCCTTTTTTTCAAGGTCTTTTTCCAAATGCATCGCTAGTTTGTGCTTGGTAATAATACCTCAGTTCCAGTAAAGCTCGTCCCTGGGAGTCATGCCCCATGCTGGGGTGAATGTACTGTGTTTTTATGCTGAATTTGGCTTAGAGAGAGGTCACACAGGAGATTACTCTTAGGCAATATATAATACCAGGCTTAGTTTCAATTTCACAAGAAAAGATTCACAAAGACACCTTAAGTTTAATATGCCATTTGTTCCCTCACCATTCCAGAGGACTGACCAGGATAGGGACATTGATATGCCAACTTGTTTGCAATATCTTAGAGCTTTAATGACCTGCCCATTTAAGCAGTGTCTTGGTTACTAGAAATAATTCCCAAAAGGATAATACATGTTCTAAAAGTTTTTAGCAACTGTTATATAGCATCTACCTCACAACACGGAAAGGCCTCTGTCATGTAAACAAATGATGCCTAGGACATAGTTAAAGTTCATGTTGGGAGGCAGTTGAATATAGTCTAGTTGTCAATGCTCAAAGGGTCCAGAGGGTGCTGGTGTATAATCTCTAGCAATTGGGGTGAATTTTCCTGGACAAGTCACTTATTGATAATGTAGTTACAGCCTTATGAGAATATTCCCCATGAATATTTATTATTTGAGCCATCTTGTTGGTTGCCACCATGCAGGGAGAAGTAATTAAAATTTAAGGACTGGTTCTTTTAAAATTTAGGAAACACCAAGAAACTGTACTTGTTTTCCTAAATAGTCCATTGGAATTACTATGGTCCATGCTTAGTGGCAAAGCCCCATGATGTGTATATCCATTGCAGGTGATGTGCCACACTAATGAAAGATGTTTATGTGGGATGTTATGGGAGGTATGGGAGGTGGGGAACATGGGAATCCCTGTAATTTTTGTGTAACATTTATGTAGTCCAAGCATCTTTTAAAATATATATTAAAAAATAATAATTAAAAAAAAAAAGCACATCTGAAAACAACAGAAAAAGAACCAAAATCTGTCCAAGGGACCTGCTTTGAGGGTCAGTAGAGTAGGAGAGTGCTGTACAATTCCCATGAGGGTCAGGGTCAGAAAGAATAAGAAGCCAGAATGACAAACTTGAGTTACCAAGGCCCCATGGTGGCAGGGAAGGTCTCCCCTTCCCTACCCCCAACATATTAAGCTGGGGTAAACAGCTGGCTCACTCCAGCTGACTGAGAGGGGATCACACATCTTCCTCCCTGTTAGCTGCTTCAAGGGAAAAGGAAGGAGAGGCTGGGGTGCTTTTCTTCATTGAATTTGGCCAGCAGAGCCTGCTTTGAATCTCTGATCTGGAGATTCAAC
>JAQZBX010109339.1:0-10471 GCA_029593785.1 Cabassous unicinctus
TATTTATTTATCCCCCCCTTTGCTGCTTGTGCTTGCTGTGTTCATTCGCTGTGTGTCTTCTCCATGTCTGCTTATCTTCCCCTTGCTGTGAGGTCCCGCTGCATCAGCTCCTCGCACCGCGCGGGCCGGCCTGCCCTCACAAGGAAGCCCCGGGAAGCGAACCCGGGGCCTCACACATGGTAAACGGGGGCTCTATCGGTTGAGCCACACCCGCCTCCTGCTGTGAGGGCTTGCTGCATCAGCCCACTAGGCTGCGCGGGCCAGGCCGCCCTCACAAGGAGGCCCCGGGAAGCGAACCCGGGGCCTCCCATATGGTAAACGGGGGCTCTATCGACTGAGCCACTCCCGCTTCCCCAGAATCAGTAATTAAACATTCTTCTACCACCCCACAATCAGGAATTTCCTATGGACCACCTTTTCCTTTAGGGTACATATCCCTAACATGGTATTAGGTCTTTCTCTTTCTTCTTTCCCATAGTCTCTATTCTGCTAACTCTTACCTCCACATTCCTATTTATTTCTTATACAGGAAAGTGTCAATTTACCTTTGTTTACTTTCTTGGCTGCAAAAGATATTTTTCCCTTGACATTTGGGTCAGGTCAGATTTGGGCTTTGATGTGTCATTGGTAGTTCTTCTATCACCCCTGCATGTGAGAAAGGAGTAGATCAAGGCCCTATTGTCCTCCTGTCGAAGTAACTCCCAGGAGTGAAGGGAGGGGGTGTGGGGAAGGGGGTGTTTTCCTCACTTCACATGCATCCAACTAGTTACTAATAGTCAGTATCTAAGTTGATCAGAGAATTATGTACCCTTACATTATCTCATTCTAAATTTCATTGGGTTATAGACATGCTTACTTTCAGGAGAAATTCTACTCTCTTATTTCTGATACAGCATGGCCTCTCATTCCATGCATATAGCAGATATCATTAACTATATCCCGCTTCCCCCAAGCCCCAAAATTCTCAACACAACCCCAGTACGGCCATTGCCAATCAATCAGGATTGAAAAAGGAGATTTTTTGCCCTTTGGCTAACAGCAAAAACTTTCCCAGAAAGTTTTGTTTTTGCCAATTTTTACAAATAAATTTTCATTCTTTAAGGTAATAGCTGACTAGAGTGCAATGTATACTGATGCACATGTCTACAGCAATGTTATTTCTAACTCTTTCAAAGTTCTCTAGGCACTGTTTTCAGCCATATAGAAAATTAATGGAGCATATGTAGCTAAAGAAAATGTACATTTGGACAAAAACAAAGGTTCTTTTTAAAGAACAAATTCTTTCTGGCCTGCTTCTTTTTTAAAAAAAGAAAAAAGTACAGATCTGGAAGCAATTTAGTAAATTTACTGCATGTAAATTATAATTAACTTTGGACAGAAATCATTTGTTTCCTTCAAAAGAGGTAGATAAACTCAAAGACTAGGAGATCAGATTCAAATCCTAATCCCAGAGTTAAGTGGGACAGAAACAGACCCAATATGCAATGCCAACTATAAATATGTGCTAGGCTGTTTAAATTGCTGTAACTGTCCCAAACAGTACATTGCTCTTTTGCACTAACAAAATCTTACACATTTATGGCTTTGAATGCACAGCGATTTTCTGAATATTATCATTTTAATTCAAACTGCTCAGCATACAAAATTGAGAGGAATTTGAGTTTATATACTGCAAGCACCAAGCCTGAAATGCAATATCAGAATCAATCAAAGTTTGTTAATAGGAGGGTTAGTGAAATTTCGTGTCTGAATTGAAGCAGAAGTAAAAATTCTGCTCTTTTTCAAGGTGTTTTAGAATACCTACCCCAATCATACTCTCACCTGGGAGGATCATTTGCTGCTTACAACCTTTGCTGTGTGAATAAACCCTATGCTTCTACCTCCCCAGCCTACAGATGGCTAGAGAGGGGTCAACAATTAATTCTTAGGTAACCCAACATTAAGTCCACCAGAAATATACATCACGACTTCGCAGAAAAATTCTTTTCCAAAAGTCTAGCCAAGCTAACCAGATTTTCTCTTAGGAGGTGTCTCAGTTTGCCAGGGATGCTATAACAAATACCACACTGGTTGGCCTAAACTACAAGAATTTATTATCTCATAATTTGGGGGACTAGAAGTCTAAAGTCAAGGTGTCAGTAGAGTCATGCTTTCTCCGAAGTCTCTAGCATCCTGGTGGTAGCTTGTCGGTAAATCGTAACTCAGTATCTGCCTCTTGTCACATGGTGATCTGTATCTTTCTGTCTCCTCCTAACTCCTACTGCTTATAAGGACCCCAGTCATATTGGATTACAGTCCACTCTGGTTCAGTTTGGTCTCATCTTAATAGGATCTGCAAAGATCCTCTTTACAAATAAGTTCACATCCAAAGAACTAGGGATTAAGACTTGAACATGTCTTTGTAGGAGATATGATTCAATCCATGACAGAAGGTTATATTAAGAGATATAGAAGAAATGCCAGTTGGTGGTGAGCTGTGAAGTTGCAAGTTCAGGTCAACTCAAGGTTTAGGAGAGCCCTTTTGGACCATGTGTAACATCACTAACCCAAGGAAATTTTTGAGGGAGGGTGGGGATTGAATAGAAACATAGAGAAAGGCAGAGATGACTGAACAGCATCTAAAATAGAAAGATGGAGAGGGTTAATTGCATCAATTCCTATCTTTTTGGTAACTTGCTCTAGCTCTCATGAAGTCCAACTACATTGTGATTCTAGTCTTCAATCTGTATTAAACTTGTAGAGCCTCAAGTAAAGGCACTTAGTAGAGCTAGCTTGAATTGATCTCTGCCCCCTAATTAGTGTATACTAAAGAACACTAATCAAAGTAATACCAGTAGTACTATACAGAAATAGTTTGATTTTCTTAGTTCTGATGAGTTATGAATCCTAATATCCTTCTATCTTTTCTCTATCCAGAAACAATCATCTTGTTCAAATGAATCTATCATATTCTCATAATTGGTCATCTCATAATATATAACCTGGACAGAAGGATGTATGTATGTCAAAAGTAACTCTATCTTCCTGTTCTGGATCCCAGTCCCCTAGTGCGTCCTGGGTCACTGACCCATCAGCTCTGCATTACTTCCCTCCCCACTCACTCATTTCCCTCAGCCCGTGGATCATGACATCTCGCCATCTTGATTGCATTTCATCCTTCTGTAGTTAAGATATTACTTTTTTCTTCCCTTCTCAGTTAAGCATTTTGAAAGCCTATGCAAGTATCTATAGTTTCACACTTCTCATTAACCCCTCAGCCAAGCTGGCTTCTACCCCTGCTCCACAATACTCCTCTCATTAAACTCATTTTTTTTTTTAGGTACCTGGGGGCCAGGGATTGAACCCGGGGACCTCATATGTGGGAAGCCAGCACTCAACCACTGAGCCACATTGGCTTCCCTTCCTCTCACTATACTCTTGATCACTGAATTGCCAAGTACAGCAATCTCTTTTATTTTCTTTTTAAGATTTATTTATCCCTCCCCCCCCACCCCACCCCACTGTTTTGTCCTCGCTGTCTGCTCTCTGTGTGTTCTTCTGTGTCTGCTTGTCTTCTCTTTAGGCAGCACCGGGAACCGATCCTGGGACCTCCCAGAGTGGAGAGAGGCACTCAATCTTTTATGCCACCTCAGCTCCCTGGTCTGCTGTGTTTCTTATTCTCTCTCCTCTGTGTCTCTTTTTGTTGTGTCATCTTGCTGTGCCAGAACTCCGCTCGGGCCAGCACTCTGCGTGGGCCAGCACTCCAGCATGGGCCAGCTCGCTTTTCACCAGGAGGACCCAGGAAACGAACCCTGGACCTCCTATTTGGTAGGCAGGAGCCCAATTGCTTGAGCCACATCTGTTTCCCAGCAATCTCTTTTAAAACCTGAACAGAATATTCTCCATTTACCCCTGTCAGATCTACTCCCCACCCGCCTCCATACTAGGGAAAGATGAGTACTGCAACGATAGCTCTTTTTCCCTCTGGCACCCAGTTGAGTTTTGTCAATGCGAGGCACCTGAGAAGATCAGAGTGTGGGAAGTACTCCTCTAGCAACTCCAGCTTCCTTTCTGCCCTGATGGTTTGGCTGTGACTATTTCTCTACTCATGGCCACAGCCTATGACAGGAAGCTGTCTTTTATAACTAAAATTTCTCCTTCCTCTCTCTCTCTCTCCCCCCACCTCTCTTTGTGTTAACTTTTTGACTGCCCATTCTCAATCTATTTTGTTAGTTCTTCTTCCTCTGTTACATTTTTATATCGGTGTTTCTCAAAGTACTAGCCTGGGACATTTTTTCTTGCATAGTGCTTGGTATCTAGTAGGTACTCAATGTTTACTGTAAAAATGAGTGAATATGTATGCTGATGACTACTAAATCTTAATCGATACCTCAAATCTCTCCCATGATTTACTTATACATAAATTTCTTTCTCTGTACTGAACATTTCCACTTGGATGCCTCATAGGCATCTCAAACTTAAACATGTTCAAAACTGGATTAATTATCTTTATCCCCAAACCCTGGTTCTTAACTATATCCCCTTATCTTATTTAATAGCAATGGTATCCATCTGGGCACTCAATTGAGAAAGCTAGGTCACCCTAAAAAAAACACCGAATTTCCCACTTTGCTCACTAAATCTTGTCTACGGCCCCATATTAACTTCTCCTTTTTCTGCACGTTGTTCACCATGTGCTACTGTCTTCATTATGGCCCTCATGGTCTCTCTTCTGATGACCGCAGAGAGTTGCCTGGTTGACCTTGTCTCCTAATTTATTCTTTTCCAAGCCACCCTTGAACTAGATTACAAAGTGATCCTTGTATGTTATTTCTCTATTTAAAATAATTTAGTAATTCTTCGTATATGACCTTCTTGATAGGCTCCATACTTAACTTTCAAGCTTTGCATCTTTCATTTCCAACATGCACTTCACCCTAAACTAGTTGACATTACTCAAAATACACCTCACTGTTCTCCTTGCCAGAATTTGCTGTCCAACTTTATCTTTCAATCTTTTTCCCATCATCCAAGACCTAATCTGAAAGTGATCTCCTGATGCCTTACCTCATTTTTTAAACCTCCTTCTCCTTTCTTCCCATACATAATGCTGTGTAAATATTTATATCTCTGAATACATTGTGTTGAAATTAGTTCCTTATTTATCTGTCTAACCCAAAAGATTGTAAGATCATTGAATATATTCTTATATAGTTCATTATCTTCAGTACTAGTGTGATGTCTGATATATACATGGCATTTATTAAATATTATATATGACTCTTGCTTTGAAAGATGTTTAGATTAGATGACTTCTAAAGTCCTTTCAACCTCAAGCTCTAGGATCAGTATTACTGGATTTTTAGGAATCTGCTTTACATTTAAAAAAAAAATTCACAAATTAAGTCAAGAACTTAAGGAGTATAGTGCATATTCTATACATTCCATTTTAATATGTATAAATAAGAAGTATAAATAAGAAGGCTGAAGTATAAATAAGAAGCTTTTTTTAAAAAGATACCTGGATTCCAAAAGAAAATTATTCTTGATTGTGGTTAGTTAAATGGATTTGGAGGAAGTTGACTCATGACTCATGTAAATGAATTTGGAGGAGGTTGACTAATGCTTCCCCACCTTCTGTGTAGACTAGAAGCTTAAAAAGCACACCTGTGACTCCCCAAACCTCTGATAAATTGTGCCTGGTAAGACGGTTTTGTATGAAGAAAAACCTCATCACCCACAATATCCACAACTATGAGTCTGGAGACTGAAATATGCTCAGAGTTGTCATTGAGTTGAGTGCCCAAGTGCTATTTATATATGACTTCAAAAATGGATCTTCCAAAGAGCTTTTCCCCTTTGTGTCAGTTCAGAATGTATATTTCTGGAGCAGTTCAGGGAAGAGTCATTGTGGGAATGAAGAAAGTATAGACCATCTGTTAGTTTCCACTGCATAAAATCTCACCTCCATTCTTCATAAATCAGTTTCAGGGACCTTGAGTCTTTCTCCTCTCCCCTGCTGCTCCTACTCTCATTTGAGATTCTGTCACTCTCTTACGATCAAGGTTTGTAAAAGACTGGTGTTCAAGCAGCGGTGCTAAGTTTATTCATTGTGTTAAGAGAAAATGCAAGATAGCTCTTCCCCGCCTCCCCCACCGCCAAGATAGCTCCATCTGTTTGCTCCTTGTTTGCGCTTATTGTCTGCTTGTTATCTGTTTTTGTTTTTTGTTTTTCTTTAGGAGGCACCAGAACTGAACTCAGGACCTCCCATGTGGGAGGAGGGCACTCAACTGCTTGAGCCACATCCACTCCCCAAGACAACTCTTTAAAGTTATCTCATTGGCTGATTGCTTTATTCATTTATGGGGGAAAATTGTCATTCCAGGCTGTTACAACATAGAAATTAATAAAACAATCTTTCAAGTAATGGATAGTTTTGGTAGTGATTTTTAAACCCTGATTTTTAGCAGCTTAATCCTTTTATCAAATGAAATGTATTGTGTCTCCCCAATATACAGCACAAAAGCTGAGCACATCTCTGGCTAAAATAACAATGAGGGGTCTGAGCACTCCCAGAGCCCTTCCTTTGGCTCCCCCATGAGTTCCAGAGGCAGCACTGTGACTTAATAGATGAGCAGATATGCAGATAGCTAATGCAATACAAGGAAGAAACTGGCATATAGACAAAGAAAAGACTAAATTCTGTTTGGGGTATTTGGAGAGACATCACACAAGAATTGGTATTTGCATTATACATTAAAAAATAAACAGGATTTTGACAGAGAATATGGAGAGGGAAAGAAGGTAAGAATTAAGTGAAGGAAAAGTTTGAGCAAAATGCACAGAAGCTTGGAAGTATACATGTGTTTGAAGAACAAGCCACAAAATGTGGACTCTTGGCCCTTGTTGCCTAAAATGTCTTCATTTCTCTTTCACTTGTGAATGAATATTTGGCTGGGAACATGTAGCACGGTAGAGAGTAGCTTCCCAAGTTGTAGATAAGGCTTTACCTCTACTCTAAATAAGCTTGCCATCCAAAGAGGAAAATAAGACAAGTATATTAAATATAGGCAATATTGATATAAATACCAAGCCCTAATTAGAGAATTGCAAAAGTCACTCAGAGGTCATCCCACTTGCTTTAATCATTTCTACATTTACCATTTCTACTCTCATAGTCACTGAAATTTTCCCATATTGATAAGGTCAAGGGAATAAAATATATAGCCAGATCACAAACTATTCTGAAGCTATTTGCTTCTACAATAAAAATGAAGGGGTTGGATTAGGTCATAAACTCCCTTTCTAGTGATAACATTGTCTGATTTTAGGTAGGTAAATGTAGTCAGCACATATTCCCTCTATCTCATCTTGTCTCTCTCCTTTGCTCCCTCCTCATCCTCTCTCTCACCCATAAGCAAAGACATATATATTTTTAACAACTAAAAGCCTACTTAATCCTTAGCTAGTCTGATGTTTTATTTAGAGGCATTTTGTCTATAAGTAAATATTCTTAAGTATATTTATTTACATATATAAACAACTAATAAATATAAAAGTATATGTCATGTGTGTAAGCATATGTTTATCATTGTACACATATGATTTGGTTGTGGGGAGTTTATAATAAAAAATGGTTAATGTCGAGTGTGGATCCATATCACTATTCAACCTGGAAAGACTACCAGAGACTGCCCAGCAGAGCATAAGTTCTGACAGGCTATTTCAGTAGCCTTCCTAAGGCCCATCAGAGCTACCGGGACCAGGGTTTGGATTGAGCAGTGGTCAGGTCAAATCTAGGGACTTCATTCCAGTGGACACTAACCATCCCATAACACTTCCTCAGATCTCACAGGAAAACAAGACACATTTTTACATCCCTTGAAGAAGTTTATCTGGGGTCATCCTGGTCCCAGAGTCTGTGAGGGCCCCATGAGACTTTCAGGACTTGTTTCCAGGTATTTGGGACATTTAAAGACTAGTACTAATCCAGGCCCCAGACAGACCCTCAAAAGCCATTCCTCTTTGAAAGAGATCTTTCCCAATAACTCATTCTCACAAGCAGTTCTTATTAATGCTGTATGTTTTACAGCATTAAAAGGAAGGAAAGCAAGCATTGAACTGTGCTGAAATGGAAATGCTGAACTAGCCCATGGATTAGACTATAGAAAAGCCTGGAAGGTTGGAAAAGCACAGGGAACAAGCAGCTAAACAAGCCATACAAACAGAATCTCAAATACATTTGTATTTCATACTCATAAAGACATTTATCTTCTCTCAAACATGTTAAATGTTAACTCATTATACCCATTAAATACGTGTCCCAGAGACTTAAATCTTCAGTCTGTTCATATGCCGGTTGAGCCCTGAATCTCAACAGAGGTGTGGCCAACACTACTCTGTAGTTCATGCTACTCACCCAGGACAACTAACTAAATGATGATGATGAACAACGCCCATCCCAAAAACAGAGAGTATCTACAACTGCAAGCAAGACAGTTCCATCCATCTGCCTCATGGGATCAAAATCCCTCTCAATCAGAAGCAGAGTGGGCATCACCATCCCAAAATCCTCAAGACTGAGGAATGAACAAACATAACGGGGTACTAAAGTAGACTTACTATTATTCTGGTAATGGAAGAACTTGTAACATTGATATAAAGACAGTGGTCACCAGAGGTTCTGAGGGGAGGAAGAGGGAAGAACAGGTGTAATGTGGGCCATTTTTGGGACATTGGAATTGTTCTGCATGACATTGCAATGATGGATACAGGCCATTACACATTTTGTCAAAACCTATAAAATTGTGTGGTGCAAAGTATAAACCATGGTTAGTAGCAATGCTTCAATATGTGTTCATTAATTGCAACAAATGTACCACACTAATGAAAGATGTTGTTAATGGGGAAAAGTGTGTGTGGGGGGGTGAGGTATATGGGAATCCCCTATATTTTTTATGTAACATTATGTAATCTAAAGCTTCTTTAAAAATAAAATTTTAAAAACTGTTTGGATAATGCCATAAAGGGAATAATAAATAATTAACTTGGTCTAAATTAATGGCAGTTGACTAGACTATTTTACAATGAAAACTTACAAAAAATAAAAATAAAAATAAAATAAAACACAGAATAATCTGTTCATAGAAAATTTCATGGACTTCAGAAAAGTCTATTTATTAACGTCTGTACTGTTGCAAGAAAAAAAAAGAAATCATACGGAAGTCTTCACTCAGTAAATCTCAGTAATCAGAATACTTGTAGATATCTTAATTTTTCTAACTCTGTGAGGCTTTTAAAAAGCTTTGCCTCATGTTTTAACATCTAGTACTTTGGTAATAATAAATATACTTAGGAGAGATATTTAATTTGCAACAGAGCAAAACAAAGAGAGACTTTCTAATAAAATAAACCACACTATCAACATCTCTTGAAATTAAACTAAGTAAATTTTATAAAATTGTTGGATTAAGTTAGCCTTTAATTATACCAGATCTATTAGTTCTGTGATGATCATTTTATGAGTTGTCAGCATTTACTTTTAACTCTTTATGTTTAGTAATTAATAACTTGATCAGGAAATTTTACTTTTAGCTAAGACTTGATTTGGAATGGCCATACTTTAACTATGAAAGCAACAACAGCAATCTCAATCAAGATGCAGAGAGCCAAATAGAATTATCTAGGGATTCACTTTTGGGGGGGCGGGGGGGAGATTCACTTTTGACAATTTCATCAATGATATCTATTTCAGATTTGTATTGCTTAATTTTAGGTTGTTGCACATAATATAGATTGTGCCCATATGTCATTTTTATAAAATCAAGTTTAAAATAACTTCAGAAATCAGATTTTTATAAATTTCCTTTAACATTTTGTATACAGAACTTGGAAGTGGGTCATAGAGGGATAATATATTACATTATAGTAATTATAGACAAATATATGTGACTTATTTCTAAGTCACAAGCAATGCACAACTTAATGAAGAAATTGGCTTTGAAGCTTTTGTTTTTTAGAAAACAATAATCTGAAGGTGTCAGTATGCTATTTGGAACAGATTACTATCATGTTAAAGCAGAACCAATTTTTAAACTGCAATGGCAGGGAAGTGGGTGTGGCTCAATGGATAGAGCTCCCGTTTACCATATGGGAGGCCCCGGGTTCGCTTCCTGGAGCCTCCTTGTGAGGGCAGGCCGGCCGGCCCGCGCAGCACAGTAGGCTGATGCAGCAAGACCTCACAGCAGGAAGTGGGTTTGGCTCAATCGATAGAGCCCCCGTATACCATGAGGGAGGCCCCGGTTCGCTTCCCGGGGTCTCCTTGTGAGAGCAGGCCGGCCTGCGCGGTGCGGTGGGCTGATGCAGCAGGACCTCACAGCAAGGGGGAGATAAGCAGACACGGAAGAATCACACAGCGAATTGACGCAGTAAAACACAGGCAGCAAGGGGGGGATAAATAAATAAATCAATAAATCTTTAAAAAAAAAAAAAA
>JAQZBX010109340.1:0-10471 GCA_029593785.1 Cabassous unicinctus
AGTAATTAGATATCTATCAATAGACAATGCTTAAATAAGAACTGGCAGATATGATGGATTACTGTACAGTAGTTAAATCAATTGGATTGCTATTTATTAATAGAGATGTAGGTGGAAAGCAAATGGTGAGCATACAAGTTGCTGAAATTTGCTTCTAGCATGATGAAATTAATAGAAAAAGAAACTACAAAAAACAAATTTATTTTTGCCTGTGTGTTCATGTGTGAGTCAGTGTGTGTGCATGTGAAGTCAGGTGATATTTTTTTAAAGGATTACAAGAGTACTACTTAATTTTCATTAGCGATCTCTTCATAGCACAGATGAGTAAAATAGGAGACTTTTATTTTTTTTTTACATTTTAATTTAAAAAGGGCCATATGTACACATATTATGTTGTATATTTGTAAAAGGAAAAATGAACTGATTAAAGACTGGAAGCATATATGCTAATCTTAATAATAACTGCCTATTGATGGCAAGAACATCAAACTTGTTTTTCTCATCTTTGGATTATTATGCATTTTTGAACTTAAAAGGAGGCAGTTATGGATTCTTCTTTAGAGCTACTCTAAACACAGGTAATCTGATGAGGCTCCCTCCAGGCCCCTGGAATTCCCCAGGTCCCACAACCTTATTTTTATGTACACTTAGTTTGATGAGGGAGAAATGGAAATTACAAGAAAAACTTAATTGATGGTGTAAAGGGCTCCTAGAAGCATTGAAATGGGACGGGTCTTTAGGAAAAAATGGAAAACTGACCTTGAAAAGAAGAATAAGTCAACTTAAGTGTTCTGCTGATGTCTTTGAAGGGTGTAGAGTGTTACAGTGCATTCCATTACTTTTCAGCTGTCATTTTTCTAACAATAATAAGTTACATCTCACTGTTTAATGAAGTAAGGATTGTTATTTCCCTTTTACAGGTAAAGGAGTGAATGGACAGAGATGAAGGAACTTGCTTACAGGGTTAATTAATGCCAGAGACAAAGCAATTAATCTTTGATTCGAAGAATCTATTTCTGAATCTCTTAGCAATTCATTATGTCCTTGTATGGATTCTTTTCTATAATCCAGAGTTGTGATCATTGTTGTACAGTTCCATAACACAAGCTCATTCTTATATCTTATAACAACGCTTTTGTTTTCAGAATCTACCTTTCTTTAGTGTCTCTTCTATTTTACTCATCTGTGCTAGGAACAGACTTCAATTTTCTGCCTTAACTACAAACTTTATCAGCTGTATCTCTTTTTCTCCAGCCTAATTTGCTTCCAGTCTTTTTTGCAGACAGCTGTACACTCCAGAGAATGGTGGTGATAAAATTTTTAAAAAGTACCTTTGCATGCAAATGCTCTCTTATTGGTATTACAACTTGGAAAAATATTTTACTGTAATGGTAAAAGAACATTTAAAGTTTCTCAAACTTAGGCATGTGTTGCAGTTGGGCAGTTTGATGTAATTATGAATTCCAAAAATATAATTGGATCATGCTTGTAAACTGATCTGTTAATCTGGGCATGATTAAGTTATGATTAGGGTGTTTACTGGGCCATGTCAGTAGGGCGTTGAGCCCCACCCTTTGGTGGGTGGGGAATCGAGCATAAAAGGCAAGGCGAAGGACAGAGGAAGCAGTTTTTGAGAAGCAGTTTTGATGTTGGAGTTTTGATGTTAGAGAGAAGGCCCCAGGAGATAAGAAGTGAGCTTTTAGTTTACAGCTGACCTTGTGGAGGAAACAGAGTTGCTAAGTCCAAAGAGAAACCCAGCCCTGGGAAGAGAGGAAGCCAAGAAGCCTGAACCCTGGCAAACATCGGCAACTGTCTTGCTCTAACATGTGGCAATGGACTTTGGTGAGAGAAGAAACTTACACTTTATGGCCTGGTAACTGTGGACTTCTACCCCACATAAATACCCTTTAAAAAGACCAACCCATTTTTGGTATTTCACATTGGCACCCCTTTGGCTGACTAAGACAGCGGGTAAAAGGAAAAATGTGTATTTTGATGAAAGTACTTTTGAAGTTTCTTTCCCTATTATTCTTAAACTAATTCATAGAAAGATGTTTTCTTCTTTTAAAATAAAATTCCATTCCAGCTGTATTTTTGGATATAAAATCTGTTCACAATGTTTTGGTTGATCTGTTTTATATCCTCCATCAGGGCTTCATTATGACTTCTGTGACATATCATTAACTTGTCTTCATAGACTGATTCCTCCAACAAAAACATTAAAATTATAATTCATTTTTAAATAAATTGAAATATTTCATGAACCCTTGAAATTTTCATGGACTCTAAGCACTATGTCAATTGTGTATAATGTATGTCATTCCTGCCCACAATATGTGAGTTCCTAAACAATTGATCCAGGCAACATCAAGAATATCCCACATTTAATTGATTCAAAAGGGGAATACATTTCTATAAAATATTACTAGAATCGTTTCCTAAATTTTCAAATCAATATTTATTGATCACCTTTCTTCATAATTTGATCCCAGAGTTTCTTCATGACATTTTTCACTTCTGCATTTCTGAGGGTATAGATTAAGGGATTCAACATCGGAATTATTAAGATAAAAACCACGGTCACAGCTTTGTCAGCAGAGAAGGAAGTCAAAGTCTTAGATATACGAATGAGCAAGATACAAAGAATAAGATGACAACAGTGACATGAGAGGCACAGGTAGAGAGGGTTTTGCAATGCCCTTCTGAGCTATGAATCCTCAGAGACCTCAAGATGAGAGCAGAGGAAGCCACTAGCATACTAAAAATGAGTAAACACAGTGAACCACTCTTGGCAGCAATCAGGGACCCCAAAGTGTGAGTGTCCATGTAGACCTGCTCCAGGAAAGGTAGCAAATAACACATAAAATGGTCAATGGCATTGGGGCCACAGAATGGTAATTGGATCATGAACAAAATCTGGATTCCTCCATGAATGAACCCCCAAATCCCAGCCATCTCCACCAGAAAACTACACACAGGTGGGCTCATGATGAACATGCAGTGCAAAGGCATACAGATGGTCACATAGCAGTCAAAGGCCATCACCATTAACGAAATGATCTCAATGCCAGCAAGGAAACACTCAACAAAGAGCTGGGTTATGCAGCCACTGTAGGAGATGGTGTTTTTCTGAGAGATCAAGTCAAAGATCATTTTTGGTACTGTGGAAGAAGAGTATAAACCATCTATAATAGACAAATATAACAGAAAGGTATACATTGGAGACCCCAGGGCTGGGTTGATGAAGATGGTAACTGAGATAAGCAGGTTACCTGCCATTGTGATCAAATAGGTAATGAAAAACAGAGCTCTTATTCCTTTCTAATGAATACACATGCACACCTAGACACACAGCTGCAGATGGATATTTTTTTTCTTAAAAATACCATGAAACGATATACCAATTCATCAAACATCAGCCACTCAACAGCCCTAGATGTTGTTTTTGTGAACACAGGTCCTTTTTTTCATGCTCAATGTATTAGTCAGCCAAAGGAGTGCTAATGTGAAACACCAAAAATGGGTTGGTCTTTATAAAGGGTATTTATTTGGGGTAGAAGTTCACAGTTACCAGGCCATAAAGCATAAGTTTCTTCCCTCACCAAAGTCCATTGTCATGTGTTGGAGCAAGACAGCTGCTGACGTTTGCCCAGGGTTCAGGCTTCTTGGCTTCCTCTCTTCCCGGGGCTGCATTTCTCTCTGGGCTTAGCTCCTGTTTCCTCCACAAGGTCAGCTGTAGGCGATCAGGCGAAAGGTTCGCTTCTCTTATCCTGGGGCCTTCTTTCCAACATCAAAGCTGCTTCTCAAAGACTGCTTCAACTCTGTTCTTGGCCTTGCCTTTTATATTCAATTCCCCACCCACCAGGGGGTGGGGCTCAACACCCTACTGACTGACATGGCCCAGTCAAGGCCCTAATCATAATTCAATCATGCCCAGATTAACAGATCAGATTACAGGCATGATCCAATTATATTTTTGGAATTCATAATTACCTCAAATTCCCCAACGGTTACACTCACTCTTTCCAGAAATTCATCTATGGATGTGGATATGTAAGTGAAACAAAGTCTCCTGAACAGTTCACTGTATTTTACAAATGAATTTTATGTGCAATTAGTCTTTCTCAGATGCAGTATACTGTCCTGGATTAGGTATATTTCACTACTTACCTTCTACAAATGAAATTAATTGATGCATGAAGTCTCTCTGAGTGTCTTATTGATGAGAAAAATGATAGGGTCACATAAGGGAATACCATTTTCCTTCTAGCATTTTCCTTCTAGCATTTTCCTTCTAGCATTTTCCTTCTGAGGTATCCCTTGTTAACTGGTAGAGCTGTTTTATATATCAAAGAATGTGTTATTCTTTTTGAATGATTTGTAAATGGGTTTTAAAGAATAAATTCATACTGTTTTTAAAAAGAAATATAAGACATTTTATTTTTCTTTTCTTCTTTTTCTCCTTCTAAACCAGAATCATATATTTTCCCTTACAATTTACTGAACACAAAAGTCAGCATCACATGCTTCTCAGCTTCAATAAAGGTGAGGAAAAAAGCCATTAGTTTTTCAAAAGAACTCAGTTCCTGAGTTCTTTTCCCTCTATCCAAAGTTCTAGTAGATGGTGACTAAGTGGTTGATCATTTTGCTTAGCATTAACTCACCAATTCTAACTACAATTTAGAACATAAAAATCATGATAAAGGGAAAGAAATTAAAAATGCAGACATCTACAGAATCATTCTATCTTGGTGAGATGTAAATATTAACCACAATATTGTAAGGGCAACTTTGGTTGTTCTTAATAGAGACTGGACTGCATCATTGCAGATCAGGTTTCTACTGACATTTTCATTTCATGTGTGTCAATCTAACTAGAAAAAGTATTTCAGTGAATATAAGTTGGCTAAATTAAGCTAGTCAGGTTGAAATTTGGGGAAACAAAGATTTATTTATCACTGACCTGAATCTAGCTGATTATGGATTCCTCAGTTTTCAGATTGAGACCTATTATTGCTTTCTTTCCCTCATGGTATATACATCAGCCACCAATAAAGTCCATGAGCTTGGAATAAAAGCATTTATAGAAACTAATTCCAAGTTAAAATCTAACAAGTAGAACATTGAAATTATTTCTCTTGATATCATTCCCAATCTTGTTCATTTTAATTTATTTTTGTTCTTATCATTAGTCTGTAGCAACTCTGAAAATGAGCTAATTTAGTTAAGAAAAGTCTCTATCTCATGGAATTAATTCTACTGACTTTCTTGTAATCCCATGGAAATATAATGAATCTAGCTACCTAGCTTCACTTTTCTGAGAAATATAGTCAATCTAAATTAAAAACCATGTGAACAGCACAAAGTTTTCATATAAAAAATTCTAGTTTTGGAACTATAAATTGAATAAGTCAATCTTTTACACTTGATTAGGCATTGTTTTATCAAAACAACTCCTCCACGATTTTGTTCCAAAAAATCTATGAGCAGTGTGGAGAGAATTCCTTCTATTGTGAATACAAGCCCTCTTTCTGAGTTTGTTTCCCTAGAAACACTTTAAACTTGGGAGCAGTGTCTCATAAGGAAATCTTCAGCTTTTGGTACACGGTTCCATTACACAGGATCTTTTTGCTTATAGACGCTTCTTTGCAATTTTTGCTTTTTCTTTGACACTTCAGAAATGTTTAAATAGACTATCACAAAGTGCAGGATTTGGTAATGCAATGACCTCTCAAGTCCTCAAGGGATTAGTAATTGAACCTGTAGTTATCTCTGCCAAAGTATCAGCCAAGATTTGTTACTTACTCCCACTTGGCATCCACAAACATCATTAGAGGCTAGATTTAGAAATGCAGGTGACCTTGAGTTAAAGATATGTCTCTGGCTATGATTTGGAATGAAACTTGGGTAAGGAAATTTATTACCTTCATCATAGGGTTTTGTTGCTCATTGTGGCATTGGTGAACCTGGCCCAGGATATATGGCTAGTTTAAGGCATATGTCAATGTTCAGAGAAGAGATTTCTTTTAGAAAACAAGGGTTGCCTAAATGGTATAATTACTCTGAGAATGAACCATTCTATTAACGACTGATGGAGGGGACTTAGATGGCAGGATTCACAGCTACCAAAGATTAGGTGATTTAAAAGTCATCTAATATACTTCCTACAGGGTAACTGCCTAGATAACAGGCTTTCATGATGAATTTCAGGGAACATAGCCTTTCTCTCTATCCCTCAGAGAATCATGGGAACTTTGGGCTCTATGTCATGCTGTTATAGAGTAGCCATTGAGAAAAACCGCACTCAGCCAAGCACCCATATATAAAGCAACCAGGGAAATAGGGAAAGAAACACTGTGGAAAGCAGGATCCACTACTATGCTCACTTTTTCAGCTTCTGAGGTAATGAAGAGCTTGCTGCAACCTTGCAAAGCGTCATTTTTCTTTTTTATCAATTTTTAATTTTAAGACAAACTAATACATCCTGAAGGCCAGGACTAGAAAAGGGAAGAAATGGCCTCAGCTCTATTCTCAACAGTTGACAATTTTACTGCCCACATCATTCACAGTCTGTCCCTCTCCCTTAGTGTTTTGAGTCTAGCCTCTGATATTGTCTAAGTGGATGATTAGAAGTGAGGATGGACACTGACTGCTCATCTTCAGAAAATGTGACATGAAAATAACTTCTTTGAACAAGGAATAAGAATCTTTAGTGGTTCCTTGAAACATATCTCACTTAGGTAGTACATAATTTTTCAGTCTGTTTACTTGGAATTCTGTCCATAGAAGAGGCAGCTGAAAGGACATCAACTTACAAATGAGAGGGAGGAGACAGCAACAACTCTGGTAGTTTATCTCAATCAGACAGGAAAGTAACTGGACAAATGAAACCTCCTTTTACTCAAATGAAATAACTGTCTCCCTCCTCTTCTTTTCTTCTGAAGTTAGCACCTTAGTAAGGCTTCCAGGATAAATAGACAATTTGGGTCCATCTCTGGTCATTGTATGAATAGCTACTCTATTTAATGGGATGGTAATTTAATAAGCAGGTCCAATTAGCAAATAGAGTATGCTGAAAAAGGAAACAATATAATAACGGAATTTGGGGGAAGAGGGACAGACTGAGAGACATTGGCTAAATACTGAGGAGCAACTAAGAATAGAGCTGAAGGTGTTGTTTCCCTTTCTGCTTCTGGACTTTAAGACTGTGTCAGTTTGGTTTAAAGGTAAATGTTGAAAAGTAAGAAGTTGAAAATGTTGAAGTAAGTTTTCTGATCATAAATAGAAGGGTCATAATTAAACAGGAACATTTCCACCTGTTCCTTTGGGATGCATCTGAGGAAAATATGAGAAATGTTCATATATAACATTGTGAGTAGGAAGCAGGAGGTGAAGAGAGATTCTGAGATTGCTTCTATTTTCCCATAAAGTAGGAAGCATATTAACTCCTGGAAGGGAAGGAAGGCAGAAGGCTTGGAGATTAGAAAGAAAGGGGGAAATTGAAGCTTTGAAAAAAAACATTTTTTTATTTTTCTATATTTTAAAAGATGCTTAGATACCATAAATGTTACACAAAAATAGCAGGGATTCCCATGTTCCCCACCTTCCACACCACCCACAAACTCCCACATAAACATCTTTCATTAGTGTGGCACATCACTTGCAATGGATATACACATCCTGGGCCTTTGCCACTAAACATGGACCATAGGAATCTCAGTGGAGCTGCAACTCCTACTCTGCAGCTCAATGGACTCACCCAAGTCACCGGGTGAGGAGATGATGGACAACGGCCATACCGGGGAATAGAGACAGTCTGAAGCTACAGGCAGGATAATCCCATCCATCTTATCCATGGGATATAAGCCCCCTCTCACTTGGAGGTGGAGTGGACATCACCATCCCAGACTCCTCAGGATTGGGGGAAGAGTTTTGTACTAGAGTGGACTTACTGGTATTCTGTTGTAGAAATACTGTGATTCAAGCAATAGAAGAAATTACAACATTGAGGTGGAGCCAATGGCCACTGGATGCTTTCGGGGCAGGGAGGGGGAAAAGCAGCTGTAATACAGGGGCTTTTTCGGGACTCAGGAATTATCCTGAGTTGACATTACAATGACAGATATAGGCCATTTTACATCAGCATATAATATGCAGAACTGTGTGGGAGAGAGTGTGATCTACAATGAAACTGAAGCATTTGATGAGCAGAATGTAGAAGAAGGAGGAAAGGACACCCAGGAGTAATTTCTAGAAACATTGATGCCTTAGCTCTAATTGGAGTCCATGAATTTCAAGTGGCAGGTAAGGGTGTGATTTTGTAATGTTCTTCATTTGTAGGACAAAAAGGGGGTGGATATACAAGTGGCTATCAGTGTCCTGACCATATCTCTTGGTATTTTCTGTTTTAGTTTCATGCTGATTTCCAACTGCCATTATACATATCTCTTTGCCCAAAAACTTTCTCTAAAGTGCAGACTGTCAACTCTGCTGGCATTTATAACAGGCCAGAAGTTCCAGAAGATTAACTCCTTCCTTGTAATGTTCAATGAAATTTTGACAGGAATTGGTGTATAAATACTTCAACCTTCTCTCCTGTTGAGATGAGATAATTCTGAGAAGTGTGTTTACATCAATTTCCTGAGGTTCTTCACGTGATTATCATTTAATCACAATGAGAGTTGCAAAAAGTTTGATTTCACAGTGCTGGGAAATCTTTACTAAAGTACAATATTGATGGGGAAGGAATAGAACTTGAAGACTTGGGATGGGGCATCTGGACAAAGCCGTTGAGAACCTTAAATCTTGGGTCCTTATGAAGTATCCCACTTCCCCTTTCTTGCAACATTGATGAGGCTTATCTGTGGCAGATGATGTAAGAGCAGGACCTCTGAGAAGTCTCTATACCCCAGACTGAAGGACACAGTACCTAGGACTCAGACTAAACCAGAAAAACCAATATTTGCCCCCTCCCTCCAACCTACAACTGTGTTAACAACATAGAGTAATATGCTACCCTAACAGCAGAGAAAGGATAAGGCTGTGGAGAGAGACCCACCTTAGGTACAGGAACAAATGAAAGAGACTCTCCAATAAAATCAAGGTACTATTATGAATGTTAACATATGAGAAAAACAGGTATAACTGACAGCCTTCCAAACTTTTTCTCTATAACTTTAGTCTCCTAGATTAGAGTGAATGTACTTCTTTCCATATTTGAAAAGAATTCATATTTGAAACCAATTTATCATTATTTTACACTGTAATGTCAACTGTATGAATATTTACTAGATGCACAAATAGAATATTCTTTGAAAAGAACAGAAGCTTTCTTTCTGAAGAGGACACAAATGAGTTTTCTATTGATGTCTGAAGTTCATCGTTTTAATGGAGGGTAATCTATATTTCATTCATTCTTTCCTGCAATAAATATATATTGAGACCTTTCAGGGACTTTGATAGACATTGAGTCTATACAATGCTTTCATCATGTAAATTTATAGTCAATTATATGCACTATTATTATAAAACAAATTTTTATGTTATTGCTTCCATATTTATATATGGCCTATAGGTCACAGGCACTCGTACAAAACTGTTTTTAGTAAGCGTGTGAGTAAATTTCAACAACTTCAAATTTGGAAGAAACACAGATATTATAATCACTGTCCAGTGTCTAGTTGATTAAAGGTTCCTCAATGTTTAGATTGAGCTCTACTATTGTCTTCCTCTTTGTAGATAGTGTACAATCACTGCCACAAATAGACTGTTTGTTAAATGAAATGATTACCAATTTCAAAATTCCAACAATTCCAAACTGAGAAATTAATTGTATAGATATTAGGCTTTCTATCTCCATTTATGTTCACAAAATATGGAGAATTTTGGTTAAAATTTGGTTCCTGTTATTTGTCTGGATATATTCAGGAAATGAGTTACTTTCATTGAAAAATTCTATTACTTTAGAATTCAAATCTCACCTCTATATTTGACAATCTATAAAGTTAAAATTAAAATTTAAAATATATATTTCTAAAGCCATTTAGTGCTTGACATGGTTACAGCAAATTTCTTCTCCAGAGATATAAAATTTATAATTGAATAAATATCTTTTTAATTAGAATTTATTTCTGAAATCAACTATGCCAATTTTTATTCTCTTAAAGTCTATATTCAGTCAGGAGAGAGTTCCTTCTGTCCCTGAGTAAAGAATTCTTCCTACCCTGTTTTCCTGGAAACTCACACCAATGCTGGGTATAATGTTTCCATGTCATTCCCCAGGCCAGCTCAGAAAAACTACCAAACATATGGGCTAGTGTCTAGATAGGGTACTGATACTGTTAGTTACTTATTGTTTCAATATATTTTTAACAGAGTGAAGGGATCTGCTGATGGACTGATTCTCCCAAACCTTAGAGGATTAGTAAATAACCATGTTGGAATCTTTGCAAAAATAGCACCAATATATTTT
>JAQZBX010109341.1:0-10471 GCA_029593785.1 Cabassous unicinctus
CTAGTGGGAATGTAAATGGTGCAGCCGCTGTGAAAAGCAGTGGTTCCTCAGAAAGTTAAAGAGAATTATTATATGACCTGCTGTGAAAAGCAGTGGTTCCTCAAAAAGTTAAAGAGAATTATTATATGACCTGCTGTGAAAAGCAGTGGTTCCTCAAAAATAAAGAGAATTATTATATGACCCAGTAATTCCACTCCTAGGTGGATACACAAAAGAACTGAAAACAGGTATTCAGACAAAAACTTGCAGAATGTTCATACTGCATTATTTACAGTAGCCAAAAGGTAGAAGCAACCCCAATATCCACCAGCAGATGAATGGATAAAGAAATCTGGTACACCCATACAACAGAGTAGTACTCAGCTTTAAAAAGGAATGGAGTTCTGATACATGCTAAAATATGGTTGAACCTTGAAAACATGCTAAGTGAAAGCAAGAGACCACATATTGTATGATTCCATTTACATGAAATATTCAGAATAGGGAAATCCCTAAAGACAAATGCAGATTAGCAGTTGTCAGGGCAGGGGGGAGGGGGGAATGGAGAGTGACTGCTTAATGGGTAGAGGGTTTCCTTTTGGGGTGATGAAAATGCTTTCGTCTAGATAGAGGTGTTGATTGCACAACATTGTGACTGTTCTAAATGCCACTGAATTATACACATTAAAATGGTTAATATTACGTTATGTCAAGTTTATCGCAATGAAAAGAAAAAGGAAATACCGGAAAAATAATAAAAACACTTAATTGCTTAAACCAAAAATCATCTCTCACAATTTGGGGCAGGGCTCAGCTGGGCGATTCTTCTGCTCCTCCCTGTGTTGACGACGACCAGCCGACAGCTGTGTGGAGGGTCCAAGGTTTCACGCACATGCCTGTGCCTTGGCAGGTTCGTCGGGAAGACTGGGCTCAGCTGGACCCCTCTCCCTCTCCACGTAATGTCAGAACCTTTCCATGCAGTCTCTCCAAAAATAGTTGGACTTCTTACCTGGTGGCTCAGGATTCCAAGGGACCCAGGTGGGAAGCTGCCAGCTTTCCAAAGCCTAGGCTTGGAACTGGCCGAGCATCCTTTCTATCATACTGGGTTATCAGAGCTGTCACTGGCCAGCCCAGACTCAAGAAGGAAACAGACTCCACCTCTTGATAGGAAAAGAACCAAAGCACTTGTGCCTACCTTTAATCTACCACCATTCCCTCCTTCTGCTGAACAGCACAGTCCTGGAATCTTGATGAAGACTGAGGCACAAGTGGCTCCTCCCTCCAGATTCCCATTAGCCAAATGCAAACTATAGAGGGTACTTGTTTCTGAGAGGCCTGGGGTGAAGGCCTTGGTCTAGAAAGGATTCTCCAACTGAAGATCCAAAGCTGAATCCACATTTTAGAAGTCATGTTCTCCCATATGCCTCCTTGGGACATTCTTTTTTTAAAATTCAATTTAATTCCCCCCTGCCCCCAAGATGGTTCCCTCATCTGCTTGCTCATTGTTTTTTGCTCATTGTTTTTGCTCATTATCTGCTCGTTGTCTGCTCATTGTCTGTTTGTTTCTCCTTTAGGAGGCACCGGGAACCAAACCCAGGACCTCCCATGTGGTAGGCAGGCACCCAACTGCTGGAGCCACATCCTCTCCCTGCTCATTTTGTTTTTGCTCACTGTTTGCTCATTGTTTGCTTGTTGCATTGCTCATTGTTTTTGCTCATTGTCTGCTTGTTGTTGTTGTTGTTTTCTCAATGTCTGCTTGTTGCCTTCTCGTTGTTTGTTTGTCTTCTTTAGGAGGCACTGGGAACTGAACCCAGGACCTCCCATGTGGGAGGCAGGCACCCAACTGCCTGAGCCACATCCGCTCCCCGGGACATTCTTTTAATCAGCATCCAGGTTCTTATTTTTGCTCTGCTTCTGGCATTCTCCATGGCTCATTCAAATTTTCCCGGAGTTAGACAGACTAAGAATCTCTCCTGGAATCGTCTACTCCCTTAGAAGTTTAACTAGTCAAATAGGTCTCTGGTGCCTTCTAAAAGACTAAACAAATATTCAAAAAAGATCTAATGAGGTCTCATCAGAAAGGTACGTTTTTTACCACAAAACAAAAAAAAAGGAACTTCATATTTTAAAAAGTATAAATACTTGGTCAGCTTCTGCAGAGAGCTTCAAAGAAAGAATGTTATGTCTGAATCAGAATCTGAACATGAAAGTTAAAAAGATAACATGATAATGCTCACTTGGCAATCACATCTTCCTGAGGGAAATGCAAACAGGCAGAGGCAGAGTCTTTTCAAAATGGATTGTAAACACTAGCCCTACCAACATGCTAATTTGAAGATTATTTTATTACTGTGTACTTTTAAAGGCTAAATTGGAAACATCTGTCTTCCTTGGAATTAAGCTGAAAAAGATTCCAACTGAGGATGAGATGGCAAAGTCCATTCCAATTGTCTTGTGCTGAAAGAGGGAGCATGCTCGTGGATATCGGGATCCTTTTCTTTTGTGCACCCACTTCATAAACTATAATTAAGAACATATTATAAGTATATGATACATCACTCCTGTTTATAAAACATGTTACTTCTTTAAGTTGCTTTCTTTCCCTAAAAAGCACATTTAACTAGAAAATTCAGGGTTCACCAACCTACATGTTCAAATTAATCACGTTCTATTAACGCTCCCAACTAGATGCTCCCAAGTTCTCACTTGCTTGATTCTCATTGCCATGAAGCACAGGAAGGTCTGTCTTTTCACAAGACCCTCCTCTCCAACAGTCCCCCAAATTCCCACATGTAACCAGATTGTTCCCTAGATCTTCTTTCTAAGGGGTTTACCCCTAGTCAGGGCTGTTGCTTGCAGCTCTCTAGACCCTCTGTTCCAGGACCACTGCGCTCTCTATGCTTCTGTTCCACTGACTGCTAGTCTTTCATCCTCATGTCCCCCACTTGACCCCTGCTATCTCTGATCTTGGAATACCCTCACCTCCTAATGCCCACAAGCATTCCATACCTCTAACTTCCAAGAATCTCCTTTTCTGACCCATGATAAGTGGTTTTTGATCCATTTTTCAGAGGGGTTTCCCACACCAGAGTTGTGGAGTGCCTACGTTGGATATAGTTGTTTTCTTTATAGGAAACCCCTCTCCTTCCCAGCAGTCACAGGCCAAGGGTTGGGTGAAGGCTGTGGGGCCACTAGGTTGAGGACTGGTCAAGCACAGCCTTGCCTAATACCTGGAACCACTGTACCTTCGTCAACTAAGCTGTGCTATTCAACTGGCCAACTCTTCCCACCTTCTTCCTCCTCCATGCTTGATTTTGTTTTCCCTCAGCAGCTAAGATATTCTTCTCTGAAATCTCCTTCAGGGACCTCTCCAATTAAGAATGGCCTTTACTCAGGCAAGAGGACCCCCTGTCCTGGGCCCCATGTTTTCCAGGGCTCTGCTCTGGCTTCCTGGACATGCCCCTCCATGGGGTAAAAAGTCCATAGGACAAGGGGGCACACTCACTCCACACACTCAGAGACCATGGTCCTCCATGCTCCAGGTACCCAGGATCCTGGAATCTCTTCCCAAATGACCCCGAGGCCACCCCTAGAGCCTTCTCATTCTCTTACTTGGGTCTGTCCTCCTAAGGCCAGATTGCACCTCCAGTACATACACCGAAGACCTGGGAGGTGGCCAAGGGACCGCTGTGGGGAAGGGGAGAAGGCATACTATGGACATTGGAATTGCAGTCTAGGGTGTCCACATATGTGCATTTGAATTTGCTTGGAGATGGAGTTGGGTGTGGAAGAGAAGACAGGTAGAACACAGGCCAGGGGCTGACTCCCCTCACATATACCATAATGCTCAGGGGTGGAAGTCCAAGAAGTCTAATAAGAATACTGAATTTGACTTAGCCTTCCAGGTCATGATGAAAGTACATTTATCAAAGTAGCAGGGTAGGATATATTTTATCTAATTGTTTATTAGGTTGATTTATCACCTTTAAACATGTAGATATATGATATATGGGATGATATATGGGATGTAGGCTGCCATTTGTCCTCTTGCCCCTGGTCCCAGCAAATGTCCATTGGACCGGGCAGCATATACCTGAAGTTATCTGTGGATGAGGCTCAATTTATTTCCCTTGAACTTCTGAATCACCACAAATCAAGGGATGTAGTTGTGCATCTGCTTTAAGTATAGTAGAATGATTCCCCCAAGATTCTGTGGTTGGAGGAATATGGAGCAAGAATACCCGAGGACCTCTAGGGGGCAGTGTTGCCCCACACTGCCTGCCCACCTGGAAGTCTCAGTTCCCACTCTAGCCCAAACTAAAACACTGAAAAATGAAGACCAGTGATTCTCTAGCTCCTACATTAGTTTTCCTTCCTCAACCAGGTGAAATCGTTAGCTGTTTCTGGGACTGTTTTACAAGATGAAGTCCAGTGGAAGAGGTTGCCCTTTATCAAAGCTGGAAACTCCTAGCTCAAGAAAAGCCATCTTCTCAGACTTAGTGAGAGATTTGTTGAGCAATGATTCTCACTCGCCCTTAGGGCAAACAAACTCCATGGTCCTGGGGCTCTAGGTTGCAGGAGAGTCAGTCCCAGGTGTCATGAACTCTAGTTCATCTGGATGAAATGCCAGGGGTCCCATATTTAGAGGACTTGTTCTTTACCTCATTGTGTGGACTGAGCTACAGAGTTGGTCCAGGTGTCAGCACCAGAAATGAAGCAGAGAAATCAACCCCAGGGAATATATGCAATCAGCTTTGTAACCATGAGATCCTATTGCTTCTCCAAAAACTGACCCTAGAAGTAACCTCTAGTTGTGACCACCAGTGTCAACAAACCCCTTTGAGCAATGGGGGCAAGTGGGAGAAAAGAATCCTTTTTTGAGCATCTGCTCCAAGCCAGACATAGTCAAGTCTCTTAAAAAATCTCATGTAATCCTCATAATAACCATATAATTGACACCTTTAAGTCTATAGCTATGCATCCCATATCACTGATGAGGATCCCAGGTTCAGAGAAATTGTGACAGGATGTTACAGAGACAATACATACCTGTCTTGGTTTTCCAGGCTACTATGACAAATACTATGGGTTGGCTTAAACAATGGGACTGTGATTGGCTCCTGGTTTCAGAGACTAGAAGACTTGCTTCCTCCCAGAATTGGGTAGCATTCCAATGCTGGCTTGCCACAATCCCTGGGGTTCTTTGGATTGAATTCCCACATCACATGGCCATGACCTCTCCTTTCTCTTTTGATTCCCACTGACTTTCTGCCTCTGGCTCCTCTCTGTGGCTTTCTCTTTATGAAGCCTCCTGTAACCCAGATTAAGACTTCACCCTCATTCAGGTGGGCCACACCCCAGGTAAAATTCACATCTTCAAGAGGTCCTATTTACCATGGGTTCACACCCACAGGAGTGCATATTAAGATTAAGAACATATCTAAATTGGGTGGCATAACTCAATCTACCATAATACCCTGTTCCAAAGAGAGGTGAGAGACTGCAATATAAATTTTTCAAAATTGGTGACATGATGCTGGGGTCCCTCAACCACATAGAGAGCAGAGGGGCAGGAGGACGCTGATGAAGAGCGATTGTGGAGAGAATGCTGTGCATTCACCATGCCCCCACCTCAAGCCTAGAGAAAAGAGCTTTAGTGAGACTGTCTTGAAAGCTTAATGTATGTTCTCTGTGGTTTGGGGGCCCCAGATATTGTGTCTGACTCACACCTGGTAAATTGAAAGTGAGCAGTATTGGTTGGCCCTTGATCTGTGGCACTGGGTTTGGCCAGTGCCACAGATGTGTTTCCTGGGTTTTGTATGTGAGCCATGCTTAAAAGACAGAGCTGAAGAACGGTTGTCTTAGACCCTGCCCCAATAGCAAGAGTCCAGAAGGGTGCTGCCAGATGCCTTGGGGCTGTAAAGGGTCACAAGTGACCAGCTATTACAAGTATTCACCCATATCAAGAGAATGACGGTGACAGGTCCAAGTGGATAGGGGCTCTCCCAACAACCCACAAAAGTATCCACAAGAGAAAGAGTCAGCTCTAAACATCTGCCAAGTCTAAAGCACACCAATGCTAGACCCCTATGTCAGTACCAGGCAAGATGACCAGACAAGTCACCGGTACTGCCTGAGTGTCCGTCCAGTGTGGCCACCCAGCACTGGGGGCCACGGGTGATAAAAATCAACCTGCTTTCTAATTGCCCCCTTGAAATGGTAACAGCGATTCCCCCCGCCCCCAAGATACTGGGATTACAGAGGATTTTAACTTGTATACATACATTCAACAATTTTTTTAGCACTTAATACGTACTAGGCACTGATTATTTTATTTTTTCTGAAAATTTTACAAGGTTAATTTTAGAGGTGAAGGAAAAGAAGCCCACAGAAGAGAGCTCTATCTCTGCCTGTTCCCTTGGCAAGCAAGATGTAAGGCAAGGTTCTGAGGGTCAGGAGTGAGCCTTTGGCATAAATTAGGTCTCCACGAGACAGCTGCAAAAAAAACAGAAAACACAGCTGCAAGAGGATACTGTGTGAAAGCAAGACCTGCTGTTAAGTGTTAACACATGCCACATAAAATACAAAACTTGAGCCTTGCAGACCCTACTGACCCAAGAATAAAGAGTTTAACAGAAATTCCATTTATAATAGTGACTAAAAGAATCAAATATTTAGGCAGTGGGTGTGGCTTAAGCGAGTGTGTGCCCGCCTCCCATATGGGAGGTCCTGGGTTCGGCTCCCAGTGCCTCCTGAACAAACAAAAACAAACAACAAGCAAAACAAACAAAAAATCAACTCAGGGAAGCCAATGTGGCTCAGTAGTTGAGCACCTGCTTCTACATACTATGTCCCAGGTTCAATCCCTAGCCCCCAATATCTAAAAAAAAAAGAATCAAATATTTAGGAATAAACTTAACCAGAACATAAAGGACCTGTATTCAGAAAACTGAAAAATGTTGCTAAAAGAAACCAAAGAAGACTTAGATAAATGGAAGGACATTCCATGTTCATGATTGGAAGACCAAATATCATTAAGATGTCAATTCAAACCAAATTGGCTTACAGATTCAATGCAATCCCGATAAAAATCCTAACAGTCTTTTTTGCAGAAATGGAAAGCCAATTATTAAATTTATTTTGAAGGGTAAGGGGCCCCAGATAGCCAAAAGTATCTTTAAAAAAGAAGAACGAAGTTGGAGGACTCTCACTTCCTGACTTTAAAGCATATTATTTAGCTACAGTGGTAAAAACAGCATGGCACTGTTAAATAAAGATATAAAGATAGACAGGTTGACCAATGGAAACCAATCGAAAACTCAGAAATTGACCCTCACATCTACAGTCAAGTGATTTTTTTTTTTAAAAAGATTTATTTATTTATTTATTTATCCCCCCCTTGCTGCTTGTGCTGCTGTGTCCATTCGCTGTGTGTCTTCTCCGTGTCTGCTTATCTTCCCCTCGCTGTGAGGTCCCGCTGCATCAGCCCCTTGCGCCGTGCGGGCCGGCCTGCCCTCACAAGGAGGCCCCGGGAAGCGAACCCGGGGCCTCACACATGGTAAACGGAGGCTCTATCTGTTGAGCCACACCCACTTCCTGTTGTGAGGGCTTGCTGCATCAGCCCACTAGGCTGCACGGACCGGCCTGCCCTCACAAGGAGGCCCCGGGAAGCAAACCCGGGGCCTCCCATATGGTAAACGGGGTCTCTATCGACTGAGCCACTCCCGCTTCCCCAGTCAAGTGATTTTGACAAGGCTGTCAAGCCCACCCAGCTGGGCCAGAACAGTCTATTCAGCAAACAGTGCTGGGAGAACTGGATATCTCTATCAAAAAGAAAGAAGAGGATCACTATCTCACATCTTATACAAAAATTAACTCAAAATGGATCAAGGACCTAAATATAAAAGCTAGAACCATAAAACTCCTAGAAGAAAATGTAGGAAAACATCTTCAAGATCTTGTGGTAGATGGTAGTTTCTTAAACTTTACACCCAAAGCACAAGCAACAACAACAAAAATAGATAAATGGGACCTTCTCAAAATTAAACACTTTTGTTCTTCAGAAGACTTTGTCAAGAAAGTAAAAAGCCAGCCTACTCCAAGGGAGAAAATATTTGGAAACCACATATCTGATAAGGGCTTGATCTCCATGTTATATAAAGAGTTCATATGACTCAATGATAAGAAGACAAGCATCCCAATTTAAAAATGGGTAAAAGACTTGAAGAGTCATTTCTCCAAAGAGAAAATACAAATGGCCAAAAAGCACATGAAAAAAATGCTCAACATCACTAGCTATTAGGGAAATGCAGATAAAAAACTAGGAGATACCATTTCACACCTTATAGAATGGCCATTATTAAAAAAACAAAACAGAACAGAAAACTGCAAGTGCTGGAAAGGATGAGGAGAAACAGGAACACTCCTTCACTGTTGGTGGGAATGTAGAATTGGGTAGCCTCTATGGAAAACAGTTTGGCAGTACCTCAAGAAGCTGGATATAGAACTGCCATATGATCCATTAATCCCATTGCTCGGAATATATTCAGAAGGACTGAAAGCAAGGACACAAACTGACACTTGCACACCGATGTTCATAGCAGCATTATTCACAATTGCTAAAAGATGGAACCAGTCCAAGTGTCCATTAACCAATGACTGGATAAACAAAACATGGTATGTACACACAATGAAACACTATTCAGCTGAAAGAAGAAATGAAATCGGGATGCATATGACAACATGGATGAACCTAGAGGATATTGTGTTGACTGAAATAAGCCAGATACAAAAGGACAAATATTGTATGGTCTCACTAATATGAACTAAACATGATGAGTAAACTCACAGAGGTAAACCCTAGAGTATAGGTTACTAGGAAATAGAAGGGAGGTTGAAAATGGGAGATGATACTTAATGTATGTACCATTATTAATGATATTAATTGTAAAAGTATGGAAATGAATAGAGTTGAGAGTAACATAATAAGGAGTAGTCTGTGGAAGTAAATGGCAATTGAAAGGAAACTAGAGAATAATCTAGGGAATGTATAACAGTGATTTCGGTGGTGGATGAAGATTATAGTTAATAGTATAAATATAAGAATGTTCTTCTTTTACAAAGTGCTAAGAATATGGTGATATATTGGGAAATTACAGTAAGTCTAACTTATGGATGATAGTTAACAGTAAAATTGTAATAGTTTGCAGCAATGGCAAGAAGATATTTTTTTCAATATTAAGGGACAACAATGGGGGGGTATAAGGGGATATGGGATTTTTCCTTTTGGTGTAATGAAAACATTCTAAAATGGACTGACATGATGACAGCACACTCTGTGATGAAAATTAAAGCTACTGAGTATACTCTTTGAATGGATTGTACAAAGCATGTACAGGTCCAAGTGGATAGGGGCTCTCCCAACAACCCACAAAAGTATCCACAAGAGAAAGAGTCAGCTCTAAACATCTGCCAAGTCTAAAGCACACCAATGCTAGACCCCTATGTCAATACCAGGCAAGATGGCCAGACAAGTCACCGGTACTGCCTGAGTGTCCGTCCAGTGTGGCCACCCAGCACTGGGGGCCACAGGTGATAAAAAAACAGGTATAACACAGGGAAGCCAGTAGAAGATGGACTCTGGTTAACAGGACAAATATGAGAATGTTTTCTCCCGAATGATAACAAATACATAATACTAATACAGGAATCAGGTGGTGTGGCAGTTTGAGATTATTTTATGAATTCCAAAAAGAGAAAGCTTATGTTTGTAAACTAATCTATTCCTCTAGATGTGATACACTTTTATTGCATTAAATTCAGCTGAGGAGTCTTTGATTAGATTACCTGTTAAGATTAGGGCTTTTGATTTAATTATGTCAGTGGGCGTGACTCAAGTTGAGTCTCCGCCCCCTTGCCGGGTCTGATATAAATGGACAGTCATACAGACAGACAGACACACAGGAAGAGAGAGCTCTGTATTTCTGATCCTGCCATGTGACAGAAAAGAGAAGAGCAGCTGAGGCCCCAGGGAGAGAGGAGACATTTTGCCTGACAGCTTACAGCTGAGATTGGGAAGAAAGCAGAAAAACTGAGACTGATCTAGGAGGCCTGGGAAGAAACAAGCCCTAAGCCAAGAGAGAGAGGACTACAGGATCACTTAAGCATGGAGCCTCAAGAGGAAAAGGAACCCCAGAAGGGAAGGAGAAACCAGGCAGAGATCGGCGACCATCTTGCTTCAACACGTGGCAACTGACTTGGTGAGAAAGCAACCTTGAGTTGGACTTGTCTCTCCACCCTCTGTTCTTAGTGTACGACTCTCATCCTCTTAGTTACAAGATGGCAACTACATTTCTAGGCATCATATGTGTGGTCCAGTCAGGAAGAAGGGGGAAGGAGCCAAAATCTAATGGAGTATTCCAGTCTAGTCCACACCTTTAAAATGCTTTCTTAGAAGTCCAATCAGTGGCACCAAGTTACAGCCCATGGACCA
>JAQZBX010109342.1:0-10462 GCA_029593785.1 Cabassous unicinctus
TCATAAGAGGATATTCTGAAAAATTATATGCCAACAAGATGGAAGATTTAGATGAAACGGATGAATTTCTAGAAACACACAGGTAACCTAAATTGATGAAAGAAGAAATAGAACTCAGCAGACCAATCACAAATATTGAGATTCAATTTGTCATCAAAAAACTCTCAACCAAGAAAAGCCCAGGACCAGATACTTTCACGGTGAATACTACCAATCATTCTGGAAATAACTAATTTTAATCCTTCTCAAACAAGGGAACATGACCTAACTCAAACTAATACCTAACAACATCACCCTAATACCAAAGACACATAAAGATGTTACAAGAAAAGAAATCTAAAGTCCAATCTCTCTAATAAATTTAGATACAAAAAACCTCAACAAAATGCTTGCTGATCGAATCCAACATCTCAATTGAATTATGCGTCATGATCAAGTGAGGTTTTTTTTTTACCAGATAAGCAAATCAATTACTGTACTACACCACATTAACAGATCAAAGGGAAAAATTCACATGATCATCTCTATTAAAGACAGCTGACAAAATACAGCATTCTTTCCTAATAAGAACATTTCAAAAGATAGGGTTAGAAGGAAACTTCCTCAACATGATAAAGAGCATATATTAAAAACCCATAACTAACATCATGCTCAATTGTGAAAGGGTAATGGCTTTCCCTCTAAGACCTGGAACAAGACAAGGATGCTCACTATCACCACTCTTATTTAACATTATATTAGAAGTACTTGCTCGAGCATTTAGGCAAGAAGAAGAAATAAAAGGCATCGAAATTGGAAAGAAAGAAGTAAAACTTTCACTAGTTGCAGAAGACATGATGCTATATAAAGAAAGTCCTGAAAAATGTACAACAAAGCTGCTAGAGCTGACAAGTTCAATAAAGTGACAGAATTAAGATCAACATACAAAAATCAGTAGCATTTCTGTACACTAATAATGAGCAATCTGGGAAGAAATCAAGAAAACAATCCCATTTACAATAGCAACTAAAAGAATCAAATATCTAGGAATAAACTTAACTAAAGATGTAAAGGACTTGTACACAGAAAACTACACAACATTGCTGTAAGAAATCAAAGACGACCCAAATAAATGGAAGAATATACCACGTTCCTGGATTAGAAGACTAAATATCATTAAGATGTCTATCTTACCCAAATTGACTTATAAATTCAATGCAATCCAAATAAAAGTTCCAACATCATTTTTTATTGAACTGAAAAAGCCAATTATGAAATTTATTTGCAAGAGTAAGGGGCCCTGAGTAATCAAAAGTATGAGCTGATGCTTAAATTGTGCTGAAATTCTATTTAGGGTGATTGTTAATGTTTGGGAATGGATAGTGGTGATGGTGGCACATTATTTTGAATGTAGTTAACTGTGCTGAATTATGTTTGTAAATGTGGTTGAGAGGAGAAGTTTAAGGTCATGTATGTTACTAGAAGGAAAGTTAGAAGCCAAAACATGGGATTGTAAAACTCAGTGAACACTGTTGTAGATGATGGACTGGGGTTAATATTAAAAATATAAGATTGTTTTTTCATGAATTATAACAAATGTATGACACTATTACATGTTGTTAATCGGAAGGTATATGGAAAAATTGTACCTAATGTAAAATATAAATAACAGTTATCAGTAATATCTTAATATTCTTTGATCAGTTTTAACAAAGGTACCATGCTAATGCAAAGAGTTAACAATAGTGGGATACATGGGAACAATATACTTTTTACAAAAATTTTCTGTACACATACAACTTGTCTAATTTTTTTTTAAAAATGCAATAATTTAAGAAAGCATTATGTTAAGTGAAAGAAATCAGACATAAAGTACTATATAGTCTATGATTTCATTAATATAAAATGTAAAAATAAATAAATTTAGAGAGATGGAATTAGATTAGTGTTATGTAGGGCTGGGAAATGATAGAGGGATTGAGAGATGACTGCTAAGGGGTATGTGGCTTTTCTTCTTGGAGTGATGAAAATGTTCTACACTTGATTGTGGTCATGAATGTACGACTGTGTGATTATAATAGAAGTCACTGATTGTACACTTTGGATAGATTGTATGGTATGTGAATATATCTCAATAAAAAAACTTTTAAAACATGGGGCACACATTGTGCAGGCCCTTGTAGTTCAGTATAAGAACTTTGGATATTACTGCAAGCTGGGAATGCATGAGGGTTTCAGTAAAGAGTGACAAGGGACAAGACCTGACCTAGGTTTTAACAGGATCATTCGGCTGCTAGATAAGAATGGATCACAGTGGCAAGCAGGTCAAAGGCAGAGCAGGTAGGGAACTATCACAGTAGTCCAGGTGAGCGTTATGGTGCATTAGACAGAGCAGTGGCAGTTAGGGAAACCAGGTGGTTAGGTTTTGCACATATTTGAAGTAGCTGATGCTGGATGGATGTGGGGTAAGAAAGTGAAACAATCCAAAAATCCTCAAAAGCAAACATGAGGAATGAGTAAACATAAGGGGGGGATGCAACTATGGACAAAAGTAGACATTATTATTCTAGTAATGGAAGAACCTGTAAAATTGATATAAAGACAGTGGACACCAGACGATTTGAGGGGAGGGAAAGGAAAGAATAGGTGTAACATGGGACATTTTTGAAACACTGCAATTATTTTGCCTGATACTGCAAAATAATACAAGTCATTATACATTTTCTCAAAACCTATTAAAAAATGCAGTGCAAAGAGTAAAACATAATGTAAACTAAAAACCATGCTTAATAGCAAAGCTTCAATATGTGTTCATCAAGTGAAACACATGAACCACACTAATGAAAGATGTTGTTCACTGCAAAAAGTGTGTTAGGGAGAGGGGGTAGGGTATATGGGATTTCCCTATATTTTTGATGGAACATTTATGTCATCTAAAGCTCCTTTAAAAATAAAGAAAAAAAATTTTAATTGTGACACAGAAGCAGAAGTACCAATGAGTTTGTCACACTAGACAACAGAAAGACTGGGGCATCATCAAAACTATTTGATATCTGAAAACATGGAAAGAGTTTCCAAAGAGAGAGTGCACTGAATGAGATCCATAAAAAAACAAAAATGATACATTGGTCTTCACCAAACTTTAAACTACTGATGTAAAGACAAATTATAAAGGCAAACTACAGATAGGGAAAGATATTTGCAAACTTAACCAATGCAAAGAAAGAAAAGAGATCTAAAACATTTGGAGTTGATATCTGGAATAGATATCTAGAATATTGGGAGTGGATGTGGCTCAAGCAATTGAGTGCCTTCTTCCCAAATGGCAGGTTCCAGGTTCATTTCCAGGTACCTCCTAATGAGGAATGAACTATGGACTAGAGTGGACTTACTGGTATTTTACTATAGACTCATTGTGATTCCAGCAATGGAAGAAATTATATCATTGATGTGGAGGCAGTGGCCACTGGAGGCTCTGGCAGCAGGAGAGGGAAAGAGCTGTAATGTGGGGGCTTTTTCGGGACTTGGGAATTACCCTGAATGGCACTGCAATGACAGATATAGGCCATTATATATCTTCCCATAGCCTGCGGAATTGTGTGGGAGAGAGTGTAGACTACAATGTGAACTATGGTTCATGCTCAATGGCAATGTCCCAGGACGCATTTATGAATTGCAATGAATGTGCCACACTAATGAAGGATGTTGTTTATGTGGAAGGGTGTGGGAAGCATGGGGAGCGGGGCATATGGGAATCCCTATATTTTTGTGTAACATTTGTGTACTCTAAGTAACCTTAAAAAAATAAAAATATATTTTTTAAAAAAGGAATAAAGCTATGAAGAACATAGGGGGGAAAAGGTGATGTTTAAATAAGACCTGTATTTTACATATTTAGACAGTTACTTGTTAGCTGGTTTCTAATTTAATTGGTTACTTATTTACTAATGCTTCAGCCATGCAGTCACCTATACATTATTAAAATGTATTTAACTGGTAATAGCGGTTTTAAAAAACGGAAAGGAAAAAAAAAGAAAAAAAAAACACTCATTGGAGCCAATGTGGCTTAGTGGTTGAGTGCCAGCTTCCCACTTATGAGGCCTGGGTTCAACCCCTGGCCCTGGTACCACAAACAAACAAACAAAAACAAAACCCAGATATCTAGAATATATTAAAAGAATTTCCAAAATCCTAAAAATACAACCATAAAAAAACAATCCTATTAGAAAATGGGCAAAATATATGAACAAACATTTCACCCTAGCAGATATATGGATGAGAAATAAGTATATAAAGAGATCCTTGATATAATTAGCCATCAAGGTAATGCAAAATATACCATTATGAGATGTAACTACACACTATTAAAACAACTGAAATATAAAATGACAATACCAAATGCTGGTGAGAATGCAGGGAAACTGCATCTCTCATACATTGTTTGAGGGAATGTAAAGTAATACAGTCACTCTGAAAACCAGTTAGCAGTTTCTAATAAAACTAAATATATACTTATCATACAACCCAACAAATGCACTCCTGCACATTAATCACTTAGAAATGAAAACTTATGCCCAAACTAAAGCATTAGTTTGTTCTTTGAAAAGATTTAATCAAACTGATAAACCTCTAGCTTGGCTAACCAAACATAAAATAGAGAAGATACAAATTACCAATACTAAGAATGGAAAAGGGGTCATTACTATTGGTTCCACAGACATTAACAGGATAATCAAACAAAGAAAAAAAAAGCGTAATCAAAGAAGCCTATGAACAACCCTATGTCCAATAATTTGATAACTTAGATGTAATGGCTCATAACTCTTTGAGAGATGCAAACTATCAAAACTCACACAAGAACAAATATATAATCAGAATAGCCCTACAGTCATTAAAATTTTGAATCCTAATTAATAACATTGCAAAAAAGAAAGGACTGGGTGCAGATGGTTCACTGGCAAATTCTATCAAACATTTAAGGAAAAATGAAACCAATTCTCCACAATCTCTTTCAGAAAACAAAGCAGAAGGAATGTTTCCTAACTCACTCTATGAGGTCAACATTACCCTAATGGCAACACCAGATAAAGATTTTAAAAGAATAGAAAATTATACACCATTATGTCTCATGACTATAAAACCAAAATTTTGTCCCATTGTCTGGGACTGTTCAGCTGGCTAGGGACCTCCTGGAAGGAAAATTCACAGAACAGGACATACTTCAAATGTGTGTCATGACCCCTTCCCAAAATCTTTATTATTACTGTATATTTTGTGGGGGGAAAAAAAAGCTCATTTTAATAAATATCAAATGTTGAAAGAGCTACACAATGAAAGGTGAGCTTCCCTCCTGCTCCCTCAGTTCTTCTCCCTCCCAGACACCCACTGACCAATTTCTCGCATCTCCTTGCATGGATAGCCCATCTGGGCTCAAGTATATATACCTGTGTCTGATTGTACAGCTTTTTACACCTTTTTTTAAAACTTATATTATTAAATTATTCAGTCATTAAGTCAAACTTTCTTAAAGAAATTCCCATAATAGACCTATTAGTGTGACCACATAACATAAAGACACATCAGGATACTCTTAGGAAAAGGGAGTGACATGAAAGAATAAGACAACAGACATAAACCAGGACTGCCCTAGACAAATGGGAATATACAATCATCCTGGAGCTCATCAATCTGTTTAACAGCTGTATGGTAACCCAGGTCATGGACTTACATATTTTACAAATTGGTGATCTAGAGCTCCCCTTAGGTCTACGGCAGACAAGTGTACCACCTCTCACTCCAGCCATGGGGATGTTCAGTGTACTACAGGATAAGAAACTCAGCAGAAGTGCCTGTTCCCTCCTACTGCACAGCACTAACACCTCCCACAAACATCCCCAGGGCACACATTGGTCAAGGCAGCCTAGCACCTGAGGAGCCACAGCCATTGCCAAAGGCCTGGCTGCTTTGAAGCCTGGACACCACCTACTGCCAAGGCCTGCAGCCTGGAACTGAGCATCATGGGAGGAAGAGGTAGGGCAGCTTCCAGCACCACCCACATGCAGGCCCAGTCCCCAGACCTCTGTGCCCATCCAGGGCCTTGGGAATGGGGATGGCATCAACTACGTTCTGGTTCAGTCACTCCAGGGTTTAGCTATTGGACCCTCTGTAACATTCCTCATCTTTTTCAGTTTTTTTTTCCAAATCTTTAACATTCTCCATTTAATTTCTTTACAGCCCTTTTGGCTTTTCACCTTCTCTTTCTACTTAAGCATTATCTTGTCACCCTATTTCTTAGAGATTACATTTCAATTTTGAACTATTTTTTCATTTTTCTTATTTTCTTATTATTCATTTTTTGTTTTTTTAAATTTACAATATCTTATGTATTGTTTCATTTTCTTAATGCCTTTAATCTACTTTTCAGAAACTATATTTCAGTACATAATGTAGATCACAATGAAGTGCTTTCATTCATTTTCTTTGGATTACTCTGCACTTAACTCCTTTTCTCCCTATATTGCCATGGTACTTGAAAATAACATGAACTTTTTCTGCTGGTATTCATACAATTAAAAAATTTTTATAGACAAAAGTGAGATTGAAAACAGCTTTCCCAACAACACAGATCTGTTTCTCTTTCTACATTTTTAATGAAATGTTTTAAAGTATGAAAGCTTTCCTTCCTGACATTTCTGGATTCTATACTTCTACCATGTATATCACTGCTACATCTTTTGGGATGGACACGATCTAGGTGAGGAAGGACTGAAACAGGAAGGTACACACTCCAAGCTACTGAGAAGGTTGTTCAGGTCTTTAGTCAGGGAGACAGCTTTTGTTGACCACATTTAGAGAAGTTCTCATATCATTGATTGTACTTTTCAACTCCAGAATTTCTATATCAGTTAATTTTATACTTTCCAGGTCTTTCTTGATATTCTCCATTTGGTGAGACATTATTCTCACGTTTTCCTTTTACTCATTGAGTAGATTAAAAATTGGTAATGTAGATACACTAATACGGGAAAATGGTGTCGATGTAGGTGGGCACTGCTCAGCTCTTTCACAAAAAAACAGCAGACGGGGACAGTGCCTTAGCTGAGTGAGCTGTTTTGGGAATCCACAGAGCAGGAGGCTGCAGGCATCATTCAGGAGGCAACTGGACAAAGAGACAAAAAGCCCAAGGGAAAACTGTGAGTTGCTCACCCCTGTGGCTGGAAAAGGTGGTGGGTAAGCCCCAACGTCAAGGCAAATAGCCTCTGTGGAATCCCTGGCTCTCAAAGGCTAGCTGAGTGGGAGGGAGCATTCCCTGGAAAGAAGGGGGGTCTGGTGAAGGGTGGAGAGTGGTTTCCTTTCTGTGGTTTGGGGCACCTGAGCCCCCTCTGAATCTCTGGGAGGATAACAGCCAGAACTGAAGTGGCGCTAGGGAAAGGGGAGGGAGAATCTGCTCAGGCAGGCTTCACAACCAGCTGCCCTGGGAGAGAGGAACTTGGTCAAGGAAGGGCCAGAGACAGGCACTGAACTAGCCCGGCCCTGAAAACTGTTAGAAGTCCAACTCCCTAAGGGAAACGGGAGCAGGAAGAGCCAGATAAGCTTTCAAAAAGCCTATTTAGCCTATAGAGCTGCTGTAGCACAGTAGGGGAATTCCTGCCTTGCATGTAACTCCCTGGTTTAAGCCCTGGTATCTCCTAAGAGAAGGGATCCAGGGAAAAATAAGACACACAGCTAGCACCTTATGATAGGGAACATACAGACAAAGTTTCTATTGTTTTGTTTTATGATTTTTAGATTTTTTTCTTTTTCCTTTATTTTACTCATTAAAACTGGGTACATCACCTGCAGAGGGCAGGCTGCAAGGTGATTGATTGATGAGCACCAGCAGCCTGAGAAAATCTCTAGGGGCCTAAAGGGAAGGCTGTTTTGCCTCCATTGTTTTGTTGTTGTTGTTTTTGCTGCTGCTGCTGTTTTGTTTCTTGTTTTTCTGTTTCCCTTTCTTTGTTCCCCCCTCCCTTTTTTTAACTTTTACTGATTGTTTTCTACCTACATTATTTCTTTTCTTTCCTTCATTTTTCTAACTTCTGTTCTCTGTTGTTTTTCTTTCATACCACCTCTTTTTATTTGGGCTACAATTTTTTTTTAGTTTTATTTCTCTCACTCTTTTTTTCTCTGTTTTCTTTCCTTATTTTTTTACTTTCTTTTCCTCTTTTCTCATCATTCTGGGCTTTTAATACATTCAATATATTTTTCTCTATTTTGTTTCTCATTTTGTTTTTCTATTCCACTTCTTAAATCTTGTTCCTCTGTACTTCTTATGATTTTTCACTTGTGTTAATTATTTTCCTAGGTCTTCTATGGCTCCTCTTATACCTTTTATTATTATTATTATTATTATTATTATTATTATTTTTCTATTCCTATATCTTTTCTTTTCTTTGGTCATATCTTTTTCCAATGGAACACAGACAATAGCTGTGAAACCTTACAACATACAAAAACAACAACAAAATAAAACCGTAGGGCAGAAAGAGAAGCAAACCAACTGAATAAACCTATCAAGATAAACAAATGCTTAGACACCAACAAAAAATTACAATCCACACTAAGAAACAGGAAGATATTGCCCAGTCTAATGACAAACTAAAAAACAAGAGGAGATCCAGAACATGGAACTAATCAAAAATGTGCAAACAAATATAATGAATCAACTTAATCGAGTGAAGAAAGATATTAAGGATATTTAGAAGACACTGGGAGAACACACTGAAGAAATTGTAAACACACATAAAAAGATAATGGATATGATGGCAATGAATGGCACAATCCAAGAAATCAAAAATACACTGAAAGCACATAACAGGAGATTTGAAAAGGCAGAGGAAAGAATCAGCAATGTGGAAGACAAAACATCTGAAATCTGATAGTAAAACAGATAGATAAAAAGAGAAAAAATCCAGCAGGGACTTAAGGATTTGAATGATAATGCAAAATGCATAAACGCACACACTATAGGCATCCCAGAGAGAGAAGAGGAGGGAAACAGGACAAAACGAGTGTTGAAGGAAATACTGGCTGCAAAGTTCCCAACCCTATTGAGGGAGATGGATGTACATGTCCAGGAAGTGCAGTGCATACCAAACAGTATAAATCCTAACAGGCCTACCCCAAGACATATACTTGTCAAATTGCCCAATGCTCATGACAAAGAGAGGATACTGAAAGTAGCAAGAGGAAACAGAGCCATCACGTACAAAGGAAGCTTGGTAAGATTAAGTGCTGATTTCTCATCTGAAACCATGCAGGCAAAAAGGCAGTGATATGATAGAGTAAAGGTGCTAAAAGAAAAAAAATTCCAGTCAAGAATTCTCTATTTGCCAAAGCCGGCATTCAAATTTAAGGGAGAGTTCAAAATATTCACAGATAAACTGAAATTAAGAGGGTGTGTGAATAAGAAACCTGCCCTTCAAGAAATACCAAAGGGAGTTCTGCAGGATGAAAGGAAAAAATAGGAGAAAGAGAGGTGGAAGAGAAGAATAGCTCAAAAGATAAAAAGGAATAAAAACAACATATGGAATACATAAACCTAAAGAAAATATGGCTAATATAAGTAATTCCTTGACAGTAATAACACTGAATCTTAAAGGCTTAAATTCTCCAATCAAGAGACACAGATTGGTGGAATGGACAAGGAAATGTGACTCATCTATATGCTGCCTACAAGAAACTCACCTTAGGCCCAGAGATGCAAGGACACTGAAAGTGAATGGTGGGAAACAATTTAGCATGCAAAAAATAAACAGAAGAGGGCGAGAGTAGCTATACTAGTATCAGATAAAACAGACTTTAAATGCAAAACTATTGTAAGAGACAAAAAAAGAACATAATATATCAATAAAAGGAGATATCTATCAAGAAGAAAGAACAATCATAAACATTTATGCACCTTACCAGGGCACCTCAAAATGTATGAGGCAAACATGAGAAAAACTAAGTGGAGAAATAGATGCCTCTACAATTATTGTGTGGGACTTTAATACATCATGTTCACCATTAGACAGAACATCACAATGAGAATAAATAAAGAAGCAAAGACCTTGAATAATACCTTAGAAGATCTGGACCTAACAGACATATAAAGAACATTACATGCAAATACAGTGGGATATACATTCTTCCCAAAGCACATAGCTCATTCTCCAGGAAAGACCACATGCTAGGCCACAGTTCAACAATCAATGAATTCAGAAAGATTGAAATGATACAAAGTAATTTCTCTGACCCAAGGGAATGAAGCTGGAAATCAGCAAGCAGCAGTGAAGCAGATTAGGCACAAAGATATGGAAGTTAAACAACACACTCTTAGACAAACACTGGGTCAAGGAGAAAATTGCAAAGAAATAAGTAACTATTTTGAAATGAATGAAAATGACAATACAACATATCATAACCTATGTGATGCAGCAAAAGCTGCACTGATAGGGAAATT
>JAQZBX010109343.1:0-10470 GCA_029593785.1 Cabassous unicinctus
AAAGTGTAAACTATAATGTAAACTCTAGACATGGTTAGTAGCAATGCTTCAATATGTATTCATCAATTGTAACAAATGTGCCACACGAATGAAAGATGTTGCTAATGTGGGAAAGTGTGGGAGAGGGAGGGAGTGAGGTATATGGGAATTCCCTGTATTTTCTATGTAACTTTTATATAATCTAAAACTTCTTTAAAAATAAAGGAAAAAAAATCAGCAGCGCTTATAGGACTTCATGCATTACAACATGTATGAGTGTGTGTGTAAGTGGGGGAAAGGAAGGTAATTACAAAAGTTGAGGAAATTGAGTTCCATAGGTAGAGCAATGGTTTACGGCACGGAGTTCAATGAAGGTCTCTAAAAATGTGTGTATTCCAATTTCATATATTTTCTGATTTTAATTATTAATCATTAATCAATACAATTTACTGTAAATGAGGAAGGCAGGTAGATAAGAACATACACTTGCCATCAGATGGAGAGATGCATTCTCCCATTCTAGCCTTGTGATTTTTGACAACTTACTTCTCTATTAATTGAATTTCTCTGAATGAGAACAAAATTAAAATGTTAATATAAGGATGATAATATCTACCTTATTGATTTGTGTGTGATGCAAATGAGGTATTCAATGTAAAGAAATTTAGTATTGAGCTTGTCATATAATTAAATTTTAGTTACAATTGTTTCATATAAAGATCTATTTTTGCATGAATTTTTGTATATATATATTTTTTGAGTAGTAAAAAGGCTTGCTAGACTAAATGATTATTTGAAAAAAACAAAACCACAATACAAGCCAAGACTCTCATTTAAATACAAATAAACAAAAACAAAAAACACATGGGCTAGTAAAAGAACCACTGGATTGAAGTTCTAATTTACCAGTGATTAATAATTCAGCAATAAATAGCTAATTTATATGTTCATTTAACAGACATGTATTAAGCACCTTAAATTTACTCGGCATTGTGCAATACGAAGATACAAAGATGAAAAAATGCAGCCCTACCCTTGACATGACAACCTTTGGGGAGAGGAAAACATGCTGAATCTCAGTATTACTCAGCATGAGTTCTGTGGAAGCAGTGAGTAACAATGGTATGGAGGGGTGGGGGTCTCGGGATGTGGCAGCATTCCTGCAATATTAATAAAAAATTATTTTCCTAAATGCCAGCTTGCAGATTGTGATTCATGTTGCATTAAAGATGAAGTTATCAGAAGCCAGCTCTTTGTTATGCATGTTTGCCTTGTAAAGTATAAGGTTTCTTTGAGGCAATGACTATCACATTCCATCAATGACATTATTATACCAGCTATTTTTTTTTTCCCCAGGCGGAAACAATTTACTAAATGAAACTGGTTTCGAATGAGAATATAACGAATACAATAATTTTAGTTGAGGGGCTACTTTTATCACATAAAATAAATTATATTAGGGAGTAAGGGAAGGTTACTTTTTATGCTATTTAATGAGATTTGTCTTGTTAGGTGAATTTAACCTCAATAGAAACAAATTTCGTAAAAGAGGAAAGAGCACACAAGTCTCTGAGGGACTACTGACATTTTGCCTCAGTAATGAGACCAAGAAGCAAAGAAAGGCACTGGTTCAGTAACAACATCCAGGTATTAAGCATCTACAAATGTGGGGAAGCATGCTAGGCAGTTTATATACAAGTTAATACTATGTTTTGCTGTGGCCTCTTCTGTACTATTATGTTGGTCTTCTGAGGCTGCTATTATTCTTATCTCCACTTTATAGATGTAGACAGCACAGCTCAGAAAGCTGAAGGGATTGTCCTTGGGTATACAGTGAGTGAGAAGCCTGGACTCTTGCTCATTACAATACTCTCCCTCTGACAGACGATGTGCCGTCTTAGAATTGCCACTCCACTTAACAAACCACTCTGACTATTTCACTGAAGTACTCAACCTTTCCTCAGTGGAATAGGTGGTTACTCATTTTTCTTTATCTATACTTTTTTTCCTCTGGACACAAAGATCCATTTTTCAGGCTTGCCAATCTAAATGCATTGCCTAATCCTTACTTAATTTGCAAATGTTTTTATTTATATCTCACTTTTAAAAAAGAAGCTGATAAATTATATCTTGAATAGAGGGAAATCTCATCTTATTTCGAAGTTTTATATTTTCAATATTATCATTTTGTACTTGGTTCATGTAGAAGATCATTTTATCCAGGAAATGTCTTCTGTGCAGTTGGAATAAGAACATGCCAATCAACTAAGAATATGGGAGGGAAGTTGCATAAATAGAGCCATGCTTGGTCACCTAGTTTAGTGGCTGAGTTCCTGCAAATATTCCTCAACCATTGCTGGCGGCTATGTCTTCCCTGCCCTAGTTCATTTATTAAGCAAATGTTTTAATCAGGATTAATATAATGAAAATATTATAAGATTTATTATGGGAATTGGCTCATGTGACCTTGGGGACTGGCAAGTCCAGATTCTGAAAGGCAGGAAGCTACAAGCTAGGAATGGAACTCGGATGCAGCTTTCATTAATCCTCTAGGAGAAGCTGGCTGGCTGAGGTAAGACAAAAATTCTTCTTCTGACTAATGAAATTATCAGCTCTGCCTTTAAGGCCTGCAACTTATTGGATGAGACCTTTCTCACTGATGAATCAATTTCCTTTGTTGATTGAAGATGCAATCAACTGACTAATGATTTAAACCCATGAAATATCCTCACAGTAACAATCAGGCCAGTGGTTACTTGACCACTTGGACACCATAACCTGGCCAAAGTGACACATGAACTTAACCATCACAGTCCATCCCTTGTCAACTTGGCACCCATACACCTCTCTTTTAAACATACTTAATCTCTAAGTAAAAGCAATAACATTCATATTTTTGCCTAACATATTCAATTATCCTGTGTACAACTGGAAATTCACTAACTCTTTCCCCAGAAGGGGATGCAAGTCCCTGGATATTGCCATTCTTATAGTTTATATCCTGTGACTTAAATAGTATGACATAAGGATAATATTACTTATGTGATGAATGGTAAGATCAGAAGAAAACAAAAATATTTGCTTTATGTATATATACAAGCATATTCATAATCAAACAAGGAAGAAATAATCATTATAGTCCTTGGTTTCTGTAACTGATCATTTGGTCAGAGCTCATATTTATAATTACCTTCTTCTACTACCCTTTCTATATTTCCTTTTCCCTCAGCAAGCACCACAGCTGGTCATGGTTCTTTACCTACTGGGGGGAACCAAACCTTCATTGCTGAAGTTTCTGAGCCATTAGCAGTCCTGTCTGGATTGGGTTGCTGCAGTTTTCCATTGACCTTAGTAACAGGGCATGGTAGTACTAAGGGATCTCCTATATTCCAGGCAAACTCTTTTTTTACCTCCATTCTGTATCAGCATTCCTATTTCCCCTAAAATTCAGGATCAATCACCCCAGCCAGTACAGTAATTCTCTTCTTCGACTGTTGTTTCAGAGACACGAGGAGCCCAAAGTGGCCAGATGGCAGCATTCATTTCCAGTTAAATTGAATCATTGTTGTGTCTCCTGGTGGAAACACTTCTCTTTTTGGAAATAAGACCTGTAGACAAGCAGAGCTGGTTGTGAGGACAGGAAGCAGAAATTTTCCTAGTGGATCAATATGGGTAGTGAGTGGTGCCACTCCCATATCTACCTCTTGATACCTGGATGCATGAATCCTGGCTATGGGAGAAACAACACCATAGAATGAGTGCTGATTTAGAGCACATTCAGCCTCCCGGAAAGCATTGCCCCAGCCCTGCAAGGTATTGCCAACCAGTTGATGCTGTAATTGAGTCTTCAAAATGCCATTCCAGAGGGTTGTGGGAAGATAGCAGAGAGGGAAGTTCTGGGAATCAGTCCCTCCACAGAACACTGTTTAACAGGCAAGAACGGTTGGAATCAACTGTTTTGGATCTCTGGAGTTCAGAAGAATATGGTGCAGCATCCAGGAAAGCAGGAAGTAAGAAGCTGGTAAATTGTGGCAAATACCAGTGAATTGCATTTTCCACAGGCAGCTACCATTGCCTATACCTCAGTCTTGCAGCTGGCAGCAGTGAGGCACTCAAACCTGATCCCTGGGACAGTGTGCTGGTGCCAGAGTGGGATACAAAGACCGTCCTCCAAAATCTGGGGATACACAGTACCATTGTTGATGGCTGCTTTTGATTAGACACTTCAGATCACTGGGGGCCCAGCTCTGATGGTGGCCACTGTTCCAACCCACCCGGGACAAAGACCGGCAGAGGAAATAAAGCTCTGCTTCCTCAAAGCTTTGGTGGACAGTTGAAGGGCTGCATTTTCTGGGCAGATGCCAAGTCAAGAAAGTGCAGCTTTAGAGAGTGTGATGGGTAAGCTAGTGTGTCAATTCAGCCAGGTAATGGTGCCCAGTTCTTTGGTCAAGCAAGGACTAGGCTAATTATAATACAAGCACATTTCATGGACTTGAATCATCAGCGAGTTGATTGCATGGATGGCTGGTTACATCTACAATCAAATGAGGAGATTGCAGTCAGCAATGAGTAAAGTCTCATCCAATCAGTTGAAGGCATTAAAAGAAGTGATGTGGAGGCAGTGGCCACTGGAGGTTCTGAGGACAGGGAGAGGGAAAAACAGGTGTAATACGGGGGCATTTTCGGGACTTGGGAATTGTCCTGAATGACATTGCAGTGACAGATACAGGCCATTATATATCTTGCCATAACCTACAGAATTGGGTGGGAGAGAGTGTAAACTACAATGTAAACTACAATCCATGTTTAGTAGCAATGCTCCAAAATGTGTTCATCAATTGCAGTGAATGTACCACACTAATGAAGGATGTTGTTAATGTGGGAAAAAATGGGAGGTATGGAGAGCAGGGCATATAGGAATCCCCTATATTTTTTACGTAACATTTATGTAACCTAAGTATCTTAAAAAAAAAAAAATAAGTTCAATATGGTGGCATTTTCAGGACATTGGAATTGTCCTGAATGATGTTGCAGTGACGGTACAGGCCATTATATATCTTTTCATAACTTACAAAAATGTGTGGGAGAGAGTTTAAACTATAATGTAAACTCTAATCCACACTTAGTGGCAATGCTCCAATATGTGTTCATCAAGTGTAACAAATGTACCACACTAATGAAGGATGTTGTTAATGTGGGAAAGTGTGAGAGGGGTAGGGAGTGGGGCATATGGGAATCCCCTGCATTTTTATGTAATATTTATGTAATCTAAGTCTCTTTAAAAAATAAAAAAAATTTTAAAAAATTTAAAAAGAAAAAGGAGAAGTGACTTCAGCATTCAGAGAGAATCACCATCTCTACTTCAAATAGCCAGCATCTCCTGAGGAATTCAATGGGGACCTTCATCTGAGTCTTTAGCTTGCAGCCTGCCATACAGAATTTGTACTGTGTATCCCCATGTCACATGAGACAATTTTATAAAGTCTCATACTATTTACAGATATCTCCTGTCAGTTGTGTTCCCTAGACAACCCTGACTAACACTGAGAGCATGAGAGAAACTCCTGGAGCCCATCCTGGCCTGGCTCTCATCCTCTCTCCAGGACATTTGGAGCCTGCCAGAGCTCCCTCTGTGGATCACTGGCTGTGTTCTCGTCTCAGGCATGCCTACCCTCCCAGAATTTGCCCTCCAGGCTTGAGACAGTGAAATCAGAGTAAGAAACAATTGTGTCAGGTGGCCTGGGGCAAAGGCTTACATGCTAATTTCCTGGGAAGAAGAGGGTCATTTAAATTACTGTAAACTGGTGAATTCCTAAGGCCACCAGCAAGCCCAGGACAAGACACAGGCCTAGAAAAGACTAGGAGGACCCTACACTTTGCATTTGACTTGGGCTGGCCTTCCTTATAGGGGGGCTAAACTCTGAAGGAGAGCACCAGCCAATGCAAAGCCAATTTGCAAAGACTGTGAGATGTGTTATTTACTAAAATTTGCTTGGTTTTGTTAGCTCCTGACAATCAAGAATATCTCTGTCATATCACTGGCTGGATACAGACTCAAGATTGAGACATCTCAGGGAATACATCCCAGAGTTAACATTTAAAAATGTTAAATTGCACAGTGTGCAACAGAAGATTACAAGGCAAAGAAATAAGAAATGATGGCCCATCCAAAAAAAAAAAAGGATAAAAATCTAGAAAACATCAATGATGAAGCATCAATGAATAAGATACACCTAGCAACAGAGCCCCAAAATATATGATGCAAATATTGGGAGATTTGAAGAGAGATATAGATGGTTCTACATTAATAGTAGGAGATACACTGTTTTCAATAATGGATAGCACATCTAGACAGAAGATCAATAAGTAAATATAAGACTTGAATGATACTCTGAACCAACTAGACAAAGCAGACATATATATAGAACACTTCACTCAACAACACCAAATACACATGGATCATTCTCCAGGATAGATCATGTGTTAGGTCACAAAACAAGCCTCAGGAGTGGATGTGTCTCAACAATTGAGCACCTGCTTCCCACATGGGAGGTCCTGGGTTTGGTTTCCGGTTCTCCTAAAAAAAAAAAAAAAAAAGCAAAACAAACGAATAAAACAACTCAGGGGAGCTGATGTGGCTCAGTGGTTGAGTGCCCACCTCCCACATGCAAGGTCACAGGTTCAATCCCCAGCTCCTGGTTCCTCAAAAAAAAAAAAAATGAAATCATATAACGTATTTTCTCCAACCACAGTAGAATGAAACTAGAAATCAATTACAGAAGGAGCAATGGAAAATATGCAAATATGTAGAAATTAAACAACATACTTTTAAACAATCAATGGGTTAAAGAGAGGATATCACAAGGGAAATTAGAAAATATCTTGAGGCAAATGAACATGAAAACACAATATGCCAAAACTTATGGGATATAGCAAAAGCAGAGTGCTGAGAGGGGAATTTATAACTCTAAATGCTTACATAAAAAAAGAAGATATAAAATCAGAGACCTAACCTCAAAAATGCAGGCACTAGAAGAGAAGAGCAAAGCAAGAAGAAAAAAGAAAAAAGGAAATAAATAAAAAAGGTTAGAGTAGAGATAAATGAAATTAAGAATAAAAATCAACAGAATCAACAAAACCAAAAGCTGGTTCTTTGAAAAGCGACTAATTATGACAAATCTTTAGCTGGAAAGATGAAACAAAATATAGAGAAGATAAAAAGAATTGAAATCAGAAATGAAAAGCTAGCATTACTATCAACCCCACAGAAATAAAAAGGACTATAAGTGGATACCATAAACAACTGTAGGATAACAAAGTAGATAACTTACATAAAAATGGACAAATTCTTAGAATCACACAAACTACTTACACTGACTCAAAAAGAAATAGAGACGGTCTCTGCAAAACAATTACTAATAAAGAAATTGAATCTGTAATCAGAAACCTCCCAACAAAGAAAAGCCCAGGACCAGATGGCATTACAAGGGAATTTTACCAAACATTCCAAGAATTAACATTAATCCTGCACAAACTCTTCCAAAAATTGAAGAGAGATACAAAGGAGGATCCTCTTCAAACCAAAGCCAGATAAAGATACCACAAGAAAAAAAAATTTCAGACTAATATCTTATTAATATAGATGCAAAAACTTCTCAATAAAATACTAGTACACACACCAAATAAATCCAGCAACACATTAAAAAGAATTACATATACACCATGGTATGAAAGTGTGGTTCCACATAAGACACTCAATGCAATGCATTACATTAGCAGAATGAAGGAAAAAGAAATACATAATCATCTCAATTGATGCAGAAAAGGCAATGGAAATAAATTAGCACTCCTTTTTGGTAAAAACATTTAGAAAAGTAGAATAAAAGGAAATGTCCTCAGCATTATAAAGGGCATATATGAAATGCCCACAGCTAATATCATGCTTAATGGCGAAAGACAAAGCTTTCCCTCTAAGATCAGGAACAAGACAAGGATACCCACTGTCACCACTGTTATTCAACATTGTACTGGAAATTCTAGCCAGAGCAATTAGACAAGAGAAAGAAATAAAGGCATTCAAATTGGAAAGGAAGAAGTAAAACTTTCCCTATTTCCAGATGATATACTCCAATACACAGAAAATCCTGAAAAATCTACAACAAAGCTCCTAGAGCAAATAAATGAATTCAGCAATGTGATGGGATACAAGATCAAAATCAGTAGTGTGTCTATACACTAGCAATGAATAATTGGAAGAAGAAATCAAGGAAAAAATTCAATTTTCAATAAGAAGTAGTATAATAAAAAAAATCTGGGAATAAATCTAATAAAAGACCTGTACACAGTTAACTACAAAGGATTGCTAAAAGAAATCAAAATGACCTAAAAAAATGAGAGGACTATCTATGCTCATGGATCAGAAGAATAAATATTTTTAAGTTGTCAATGCTAACCAAAGTGATTTACAGATAAAACATAATCCCAATCAAAACCCCAAGAGCCTTTTTTTCAGAAATCAAAAAGCCAGTCATAAAATTTATTTGTAAGGGTAAGGGGCCCTTGAATAGCCAAAGCCATCTTGAAAAAGAAGAACAACGTTGAAGGACTCACACTTCCTGATTTTAAGATTTTTTACAAAGCCACGGTAATGAAAAGAGCGTGGTACTGGCACAAAGACAGACGTGTAGGCCAACAGAATCAAACTAAGAATTCAGAAATCAACCCTTACATTTATGGCCAACTGATATTTAACAAGGGGTCAAGGACCACTCAGTTGGGAAAGAACAGTCTCTTCAACAAATGGTGCTGGGAAAACTGGATAACCATGTGCCAAAGAGGTGAACTCCTACCTGATACCATGTATAAAAATCAACTCAAAATAGATCATAGACCTAAATATAAGAACTTGAATTATAAAACCCCTAGGAGAAAACATAGGGAAGCATCTTCAGTACCTTGTGTTAGGCAATGATTTCTTAGACTTTACACTGAAAGTCTGAGCAAAAACAAAAACAAAAAATAAACAAAAAACAAATATAAATGGGACCTCATAAACATAAAAAAAAAAGCTTTGTATATCAAAGGACTTTATCATGAAAGTAAAACAACCTACACAATGTGAAAAAATATTTGGAAACCACATATCCAACAAGGGTTTAATATTCAGAATATATAAAGAAATCCTATAACTCAACAACAAAGTCACAAACAACCCAATTTAAAAAATGGGCAAAAGACTTGAATAAACATTTCTCCAAAGAAGATACACAAATGGCCAAAAAGCAAACGAAGAAATGCTCCACATCATTAGCCCTTATAGAAATGCAAATGAAAACCACAACAAGACACCATTTCACACCCACTAGATAGCTACTATTAAAGGAAAAACAGAAAATTACCCGTGTTGGAGAGGGTGTGGAGAAATAGGAATACTCATTCATTGCTTGTGGAAATGTAAAATGGTGCAACCACTTTGGAAGACAGTTTGGCAGTTCCTCTGAAAGTTAAATAGAGAATTACCATATGACTTCGCAATACCACCTCTAGATATATACATAAAAGAATTGAAAGCAGGGACTCAGGCAGATATTTGCACACTGATGCTCATAGAAGGCTTATTCACAATTCCTGAAATATGGAAGCAAAGTCAAAGATGAACCCAAGTGTCCATCAATTAATGAATGGAATGTGTATGCAAAATATAATATATACACACAATGGCATATTATTCAGCCATAAAAAGGAAAGAAGATCTGATACATGTGACAGCATGGATAAACCTTGAAGACATCATGTTGAGTGAAATAATCCAGGGACAAAAGGGCAAACATTTTATGAACTCACTGATATGAAATAATTAGAATAAGCCAGCTCATAGAGTCAGAATCTAGAATATTGTTTACCAGGGGCCAGTGTGGGGATAGGGAATGGGGAGTTAATACTTAAATTGTACAGTTTCTATTTGGGTTGATAGAAGAGTTATGGTAATGAATAGTGGTGTTCCTAGCACAGCACTGTGAACATAACTAAGAGCCCTAAATTATATATTTGAATGTTGTTAAAATGGGAAATTTTAAGTTGTATATATGTTACTAGAAAATCTTTTTTAAAAAAATTCCTCAGGACTGTGTACAACAAACAGTGAACTCTAAGGTAAACCTTGGAATACAGTTAATGGTACAATTGTAATAATGTACTTTCATCATTTATAACAAATATACAACCCTAATGTAAGGTTATTAGTAATAGGATAGTGCATGGAAACCCTGTTTTTCATGCATGATTTTTCTGTGAATTCACAACTTCTCTAATAAAAAAAAAGGTCATTCTAACTTTCTATCAATCCAACTGCTTGAGGATAATGGGGAATATGGTAAAAATCAGTGAATTTCATGAGCACATACCCATTTCCACACTTTATTTGCCATAAAGTGGGTTCTTTGATCAGAAGCAATGCTGTGTAGAATACAATATATAGATAAGGCTTTATAT
>JAQZBX010109344.1:0-10472 GCA_029593785.1 Cabassous unicinctus
TGATTTTGAGGGTACTTAAAAATATTTAAGAGCCTATATTAAGTACATGGCAAGCCATGCCATGCTAAATTAATTTTCTTATTAAAATATGTCTAGGCTTTAGTGCCCTTACTATAAACTGTGGTCATATGAATCAAAGTATTCTTATGGGTGAGATAAAATCAGTGAAGCATCACTGGCTTCTGAGCTGTACTGAATCCTCCAGTCTCCCCTGGTTTGGTTCTTAATTCCTGTCCCATCACTGTCTCTTCTCCTAGTCCCACCCTCCAGCCCCCAAGCTCCAGGTGAGTTACGCTGGGAATACAAGCAGCAGAGATAGTGAGTAACAGATGCAGTGAATGGCAAGAGCAAAGCAGTGTGAGCTCGCTATTTTCTAATTTTTTAAAATTTTCTAATTTTTTATTTTTTTATTTTATTTTACTTTGAACTAGCTCTTAAACTCGTATGAAGACTTGCTGTGTCAACCGCGAGGGCGAATTATATTGCTGTTGCAATAGACAAATTAGAACTGCGTACAAAGTTCCATTTTAATATCTGCATCAAAATTTCTGCACGTAGTCTGCTCTCTATTTATGTTGATATTTCAGTTACAGGTAAAATTTCATTTTATTTTGCTATAATTATTTGATAAAAGCTGTAACTCACACTTATTAAAGCTTAGTGTATGGCAGACGTAGTTATAAATATTTTTATATGTAATAACTCATCTAAATCCTTAAAGTCTTGTGACAATCAGTACACTCATGTAAAAGTGAGGAAATAGAGGCACAGAGGGGTAAAATATCGTGCCCAATGTCACAGAGAGTAAGTGGCTGGAATTCAAATCTAGTGTGACTCCAGGGCTCACACTCTTCACTGCTATGCCGTGGAAATCAGTGATAAAATATATATGGTTTTTTTTTGTTTGTTTGTTATTTTTTACTTTTCTTTAGACAAAGTAGAAAAAAGGGTTATTTTCCAAAATATACTTATTTTCAAATTTTATTTTTCTCCTGAAATTAAAACTTTCTGTTGAACAATTTTAGAGATTTTTTTCTCACCAACTCTATCCAAAATAGTTTTGAATTTTACTTCATTTCTCTCAGAAAATATATTATTAAGCCAAAGAACAATGTCTAGAGCTTCATCTTAAAGCTCTTTCAAATAAATACTTTTATTTTTAAGACAAAGAACAGTGTCTAGAGTTTCATCTTAAAGCTCTTTCAAATAAATCCTCTATTGTTTACTTAGTATGCAGCACATCCATTTTAAATTCAAGACAATTCAAAATTGGACATGAAAGACAGTGAACTACTCAATTCACATGCATGTTTGAAAAATCTTTGGATTACTTCCCAATTCGATAAACTTTTGTTCGTTCAGAAGTCTTTTATTTTTAATATGCAATCCACTAAAGTTTCAAAATCTTAGTGCTGCCATCATATTTCATTCAAAGAAACCTTGATTCACTAAAATAGGGTGCTTTTCATAAATTCTCCATTATCCATTTTCAAGCATCAGTAAAAGTCATGATGGTGCAGATATAATTTCACTTGCTGTAACAGAGAACCAAATTAAAAGGGGTTGAAATTAGATAAAATGTTACTTTTCACTCATGTGAAAATCCAGCAAGGCGGTCCAGGCTGTGGGACAGCTCTAACCATCAAGGACCCAGGCCCCTTTAATTAGGTTCTTGTGGCTTTTAGCACCTGGTCCCAGAGGCTGCCCCACAATGCGTCTGCATTTCAGCCTTGGAATGCACATCACTTCTGCTCATCTGATTGGTCAACACTTATTCATCTGGACACACCTGGCTACATGGGCAAATGGGGCATTTAGGAATTATATGTGAGAGTTAAAAATTCTTTTTCCCTAGAAGAGAGAGAGAATATTGGGGAGACAACTAGCAATTGAACCTCATGAACTAACGTGCCACCTTTTCTTGAAAAAGAAAGTCACACATTAAAATTAAAAATTAAAATTTCCCTCTCTCTTTCAGTACCAAGAAGACATTATTTCATCATCTTCCAGTTTCCATTGTTAATATTGCACGTCAGCTTTTATAGGAACTGAGTTCCTTTGCAAATAAGCTGTGGATTCTTCTTCTCTGGCTGATTTTAACATCTTCTATTTGACTTTTGCTATTTTGACTTATGTCTGGGTATGGATTTCATTTTATTAACCTACTTGGGATTCATTGTATCTTCTGAAACTAAGAGTCTCTGACTTTGGAATCTTGAAATTCCTCAACTATTATCCTTTCAAATATTATTTCTTTATCCTTTTTTTTTTTGCCATCATTTGGAACATTGATTAGATTTTTCATTCTATTTTCATATCCATTAATTTTCTCTTCAGCAATGCTTAATCTGTAGTTAACTCACACATTGAGTTGGTATGGTTATATTTTTCATTTTTAGAAATTCTATTTTATTTTTTCAGGGTTGCCTGTTTAATTATGATAATCTCTAATTTCTTTTTATGCTCTCATTTCCCCTTTTCCTTTTTTTAAACATATAAAACCATACATATATCATCTATTTGATAATTCTAATGTTTGTAAATGTTGTAGAGCTGAACCTGTAATTTTCCCCTTATAATTTCTTGTGTGCTGTATTAATTTTCTCTTTCTGCCTTAACAAATTTCCACAGACTAAGGGACTTAAAACCATACCAATTCATGAGCTCACAGTTTCCATGGGTCAGAAGTCTGAGCACAGGATGGTTAAGCTGATTCTCCACTCCAGGTCTCACAAGGTAACAGAAGAACTGTGTTCCTTACCAGAGATTCTGGGAAAGAATCCACTTCCAAGCACATGCAGGTTCTTAGCAGGACTCATTTCTTTGTGGTTGTAGGACTGAGGTTCCCATTTCCTTGCTGGCTATTAGCTTGGGGCTGCCTATATATCCTACAGAACTCTCCCTGGTCTTTGCACATGGGCCTCTATGTCTCAGAACCAGCAATGGTCTGACAAATCCTCCTCCTGCTGAGAATCTCTCCAACTACCCCCTTGCTGCCTCTCTCCTACCTCTTCTCCACCTCATCTCTCTGACTCCAACCAGAAAAAGTTCTCTGCATTGACTGCATTGGGCCCACATGGATAATCCAGCATAATTTCACTTAATTACATCTGCAAAATCCTCTTTCCCCTGTAATGTTATATATACACAGGTCCCAAGGATTAGGGTGTGGGCATCTTTGGGAGGCATTCTCCTTACTACATGTGCTTATTGATTTTCAAAAACTAGAAGCTCAAAATTCTTTGAATTTTATCTCTGGGCATTCTTTAAGATGTTGGTTTAAAGTGTGTTCCATTAGAAAACTGGCTTCTCTGGCAAACTGGTCATTTTCAATACAGCTAACTACTTGTGGTGGTTTGAAGCAGTATGTGCCTAAAGAAAACATGCTCTTAAATCTAATCCATTCCTGTGGGTATAAACCCATTGTAAGTACAACATTTTGATAGGGCTACTTCAGTTAAGGTGTGACTCACCTCATTCAGGATGAGTCTTAATCCTATTATAAATGGGAGAGAGAGAGAGAGAGAGAGAGAGAGAGAGAGAGAGAGAGAGAGAGAGAGAGTCAGTAGATGGAAGTAGCCGAAATCATCAAAACCCAGAAGAGAAAAGACAGACCAACAGGTGATACCATGTGCTTTGCAATGTGACAGAGAAGCCAAGGCTCATTGGCTGCCAGTTTTGAGGAGGAAAGCGTCGCCTTGATGATGGGCATTTTCCTGGCCTCAAACCATGAATAAATACATTCCCACTGTTTAAGCCAACCCAGTTTCATGGTATTTGCTTTCAGCAGCTGGGACAGTTGAAGCTGGGTCAGGACCCCAGAAGATCATTTCCTTAGGGCTAATCCATTCCTGTGCGTGTAAACCTATTGTAGGTGGGACCTTTTGATTAATTCTCTTCAGCTAAGGGCCTTTCATTAGATTGTGTGACCAGGGTGGGTCTTAATTCTCTTACTGGAATCCTTGATAAACAGAGGAATAAAAAGCCACGGACACAGAAAAAAGACTGCAGAGACAGAAGAAAGCCTCTAGAAGTTGAGGAACCTGGGAGAGAGAAGAGCCACAGATGGAGCAGCCCAAAGCTACAGAGAAGGCCCGAGGAGAAGGTAGACAAGCCATATGCCAGACTGCCCCAGCTGCAGCTCAGTGATACAGTGTCTCTGCTGATGCCTTGATTTGGATATTTTCACAGCCTCAGAACTGTAACGTTTAAGCTAATAAATTCTCATTTTACTCCCAGCAGCATTTAGCAAACTAAAACAGCAGCCTAGGAAACTAATACGCTAAACTAAATTATTATTTGGAAATTTTTTGGTACCATGAATTCAGGCTCCTAAAACACATGAGCACAGGCTTTTGACTAGGAATTCTCAGGGGAGCTTTACCTTCTTCCCCCGTCTCTCTGAGATAAGACTAATGGGCAAACCTCCTTCTGCAGGACAGGATTTTTTCCAGATTGCATTTCATTGGCCAACAGGTGTTGCAGGTCTCTCACCTGCAGCGATAGTTCAGCTCAGCTCAACACCTCTGACCACCACTTACCGTAGCCTCTCTCTGACATTCACGAAGCCACATTTACCAAGAAAAAAATGAACTCATCTGGCCTTGGAAAATTATTTTTACTTCCATTACAATTTGTAAAATCTTAAACCCCAGCAGTTAGATGTTCTCACATATACCCTAACCTCAATTCTTGGTCATTCTCAGTTTTACTACCCATCTACTAAGGAAAATGAAGCCCTCCCCCATACCATGTCAACAAGGAGAAAGAACACATATAAATATGTTAAAATAGTATCTCTCATTTTAATTTATCCTCCAACTTACCTTTATAAACGTGAATTTTTTTTTCAAATAGAATTAAAATTTCAAAATTTTTGGTAGGTCTTATGTGGTTTGAGGGTACTGTCAGTTTAGCTGAATTGTTTAGATCCATTTAATAGAGGGAAGACAAAACACGTGGTAGATTGGAAAAGGAAGTTTAAAATCAAACCTGTACCTTCTCTTAAATGCGACAATGTCTCTGTATCAGTTGACTTTGTCTCAAGTTATAACTCAAAATTTAAACATATTGAAATGACTGTTAATAGATATTTTAACATTTTTGTTTTAATTATTGAGAGATCTTTTAAGTTAACCTGACTTACCATGTCCAAAATATTTTCATCCTGAGAGTCCTTTAAACTATTTCATTCCTTTATTTAATCAATATTAATTAACAGCCTTTTATGTATCAGGCACTATTTTAGCCACTGAAGATACAGATATGAGCAAGATCAATAAAGTTCCTGTCCTCAAGAAACTTGATTCTGGCAGAAGAGAACGACAGCAACAAGTAAACGAAAACAGATTCAATGTAATGTCAGGGAGCAATAAGTGCTCTGAAGAAAAGAGTCATGAACGGTTGGGGGGAAGAGAGTGGTTTAACAAGGGACCCTACAGACGGATGGTCAGCAGTTGCTTCTTGAGCAGGTGACATCTGGGTGAAGACTTGAACTCAAGGGGTGAAGTCCTGGGGGAGAAAAAACCTCCAAAATGTATTTTATGACTATTGGAGAACCCAAACCATAAGACCCTACTTGTGAAATAATGAACAGTAGAAAAGCAGACAACATTTTTCTAAAGATAAAAATCAACTTCCTGTTATGGCATTACAAGTCATGGGACTCGAATGTCACATAGACATAAACATTCACTTGTATGGATCTCTGCCAAGGAAAATTATGAATCCTTACCATGCAAATTGTATGCATGTGTAAGAACCAATGGTATAAACAAGCTGTTAACATAAGAGAGAACTATCCCTGGGTCATAAATTCATACTAAATAACTTTTATTCGGGGTTTTGACTGGGTTCTGGCCAGCTGCAAAAGTGAAAATTTATTGGGAGAAAATCTAGATGGCTAAATCATGAAACAATGAAAGGAAATCTCAGCTTAAATTCCAGCCCTGAGATGGAATGAGCTCCATGTCTGCTCAGACGGCAGTTGACATAAAGCCAAACTCATCCATTCCACTCATTTTGGTGTGTTGTTTTAGGCTAAAATGCAATAATCTACTTCTTTAGGAAATTAAATACATTTTTGAAATTAGGTAATATTTATTGAGTCAGATAGACTATGATAATACAAAAATGTGTATTTAAAAATGGAAAAACCTTACTCTATGTGTTTAAAAGAATAAGGTGGATTGGTATTTCAATATACTTTTATCCAGGCTATATTTTTTTCAGAAATAAGATATTTTTAAATTTTCTGTGTTTATTAACTGTGTGAAAAATATTGAAAAGCAAAGGTTGAGAATGATGGACTTGCTTTGCTTTTCATAAGCAACAATATAAGAGTATTTTATTTGCTAGCTTACATAGAAAATATAGCTAGCCAGAATATTACAGAGTGAGTCTTTTCATTTTTGCTCAGTGAAATCTCTAGATTTTCTATAACTCTATTATTTCTCTTTAAGTTGTCCATATTGTCATTCCCAATACATTTCTAGTTAACTTAAATGCATGAAAATTGATAAGAGCAATCAAAAACAACCTCATTTTTGGAGAATTTGGACAGCAAAAGTTAAGAGGTAAACGTCACAGTAATTTATTTCAGAACGCTTAGGAATATATTACATATTTAAAGATGATTTCTGTTTCACACCTAATCACATTCCATTGACTAGCAGGGGGATTAGCACAATACCTAGAGTTACTCAAAGATTCAGGAAGCCAGATCATTGAATACAGTTTTGTGCAGTTCCTGAATGGAGATCCATCCTGTTATACCTCTTCCTCTAGCTTCCCAAAGCTCCCAGGATCCAGTCTAAACTAATAAAGCTCATGCACAAGGTCTCTTGATATTTTAATTAACCTAAAATTCCCGAAGTTTCAGGTAATTCTTTTCTGGAGCCACACTTTGCTCTAGCCATGCCCAGAGTATATCCAAGAGGAATTTTAATGATTCATCTTCTTTGTTTATGGTCTCTTTTCTACCCGCAAAACCTTCTCCCTTGCTCTCCACCTGACAAAACTATTTTCATCCTTTCCTGCAGAGTACAGAGCTCTTCACTCTCTCAGACCTCTCCATGAAAAACGAATTGCTGTGACAACTGCACTACTAGCTGTGTGGCACTTCCATTTCTGTTGTAATTGAAGGTTTGCATTTATGTTTCCCCTGCTTGCTTTTAAATAGGTTCCTTCAGTGCAGGAACTTTTACATATTTGAATATCAAGGGAAAAGTAATAAAAAATTAAACACAAATGCCATTTTACAGAAACATTTATTAAATGACTTAAGGAAATAACTTCAAAGTTAATATACCAAAATATAGGAAGAGATGGTCTGTTAAGAATTTTAATAAGTAACTGAGTTTCATAAAGAAAGAATAGTAGATAAAAGTAATTATTCTTGAATAGAATATGGAAATCTGAATAGCTTTTCTCCCACTTTACCATATAAATATAATTTTCATACATTGGAGAGTAATCTATTTCTCTACCCTATATAAATTTAACCCAAACTGTTGTAGCTGAGTGTTTGGAAACTTTCTATGTGTAGCAGTAGGGACTGGAGAAGACCCAGAAAAGATGTGTCTGACCCTAACAACAGTGTTGGATGTGGCTGAGAGAAGGGTACCTAGTAATTTTGCTGAGGAAATGACGAGAAGGAAATTGTTTTGTGTCTCAGGAACCGTGTGGAATTCCAAGATAAGAAAAACAGTTGCTAATTTGAGTATAAAAGCAGGAAACATGATACACTTATTTCCTTTTATGCAAACACAAGTATATGAGGGGTTGTGTGAAAATTATTTTTTCTCCTGCTGAACCACAAAGACATATAATCAAAGTGCTTCTTTTGGATATATTGGCTTTTCTTTGTTTGTTTGTTTGTTTTCTTCTCTTCTAATTCTTGTGTGTTATTATGGCTAATAACACAACAAGTTTAGGGAGTCCATGGCCAGAACATTTTTGGGGTAAGATATTTCCTTTAACTGCTTTTAACTGAAAATTAGGGTGCATAGATGTGTGCTCCAGAATTTATTAAAGCATTAGCAATCTGAGACATTTTGTTTTCTCTAAACTGATCACTTAATTTTTTATAGATTTATTACAAGAAACCCATTTATATAAAATGTACTTTATATAAAATGTGCTATGAGGACATTCAAGAAGAATCTAGGCTTAAAGTATAACTTTTGGCTGAGGTTACAAAATGTAATTAGAAGAACGACAGTGAGAAAAGGAATAAAAGATGCAAGTAATTGTTGTTTGAACTATGACAATGTGGATTTTGTTGGAAAAATTGTTTTATTTGTCTTAAGCTTATAGATTATGTATTCTTAATGAAACCCATCATTTCTATTGAGGTGTTTTCACTTATGTTGCCAATGTCTTTAATTTCCATTGTAGTCCTAAATAACACATCTGTACTCAAATGAATGAGTTAAATTAGAGTTTGCCTATATAGGATGATATTAAGAAATTGGAGAAAAGTACTATAGAAGAGATTAAGTGTAAATAACATTGCATGTAGCAGTACAAAGGAAGCCTATCACAGGCAGACAAAAGGAGCCACATGAGCGTGTGTTTGGGCTGAGTTCAGATGCAGCGGGAGCTAAGAGTCAAATGTTCCCTGATGCTGATCTTAGCAGGATGGTGCTGAGCTCAAGGCTACCAGCTGCTCAGGACCAAGGGCAGAAGGGCTAAGATATAAAAGGGGCATGTGCTCTTGGGTCTCGGGGAAATTTTAAAAGAGGGCAATTTGGGCTAAATCCAGAACAAAAAACTTAAAGGAGAATTGGAGTTTATGAAGAGCTCTATGATGCCATTCAGAAGTCCAGAGAAAGTTTTTAATTATATCTAAGAATGATTTCAGACTTTCTGCTGTGCTCAAGGAGGCAACTGGGGAACGATGGACAGAAGACAAGTGAGCAGCAGCGGCACACCCTAATTACTTCACCTAGTTGTCTGCCATCCCAGAAATGTGCCTATTTTGTGAAGGGAATTAATTAATTTTATTCCATTAACCATTTATGTTTGCTTCAAGCCTGGCAAGGAGGCATGTTGGTGCACTTCCTAATATCATTATATAACAAAACTAGGAAGAAGAAACTAAATTATATTTGCATATTGGAAAGAATGGTTTGGGTAATGAATTATTGCAGGTAGAATACCAATGGACAATAAGCCTTTGAATTGTTGGGTTCTAATTATGTATGTTTGTGCCAATGTTGTTTGCTTCCTCATTTCCAGGGAATGTGCATTTGCTAAATGCTAGCTGAAAAACAGCGAGGGTGTGTTTAAATGGAACCCATCATTATAAAAATAAGTAACTTTATAAATTATTAAAAGATAAAGTAACTCTTAATTCACAAGTTAATCTGTACAAGCCAGATCTATTTTTTTCAAACCATTCAAAAGTGAAATTTCAGGTTTCCTTAATGAAAAGAAACCATTATCCACTGACTAAAACATGGAAAATAATTATTAAAATAACCCTGAAAACAATAAGAGAACATTTAATTAGAGTCCATCTATTGAACCTAAAAAAATAGTTTTTTTTTTAATGGAAATCTGTGCTTGAAGGGGAATTCAAACTTATTGTTCCAAATAAAGGTCCTGGTGCTCCCTTGTCTTAGTATATGAATATAACAGAAAATAGATGGAAATAATGGAGACCAGGAAGGGAAGTGCCAAATAGATAAGCATTAACAAGACCAATGCAAATATATTGAGCAGATAGAATATCCATGGTTCTAATGATTTGGGGAACCATATGAAGATTACATTATTGCTTCTCAGGTAAAAAAAAATAAAGTGTAAAATGAAGAATGCAAATGTAAAAATGTCCCAAAATATAAATATCAATCTTTTAAAATCTCATGCCATTTTTTGCATCTAAATTGAGATCTGTTTTGATCACTGACTCCACAAAAATATCATTTTGAACATTTTGTAAAGTGCATTATGTGTTCTCTATAGCTTCCAAAATCAATTTTCTGCTTGGCACTTTGATTTCAGAGAATAAAAAGTAGCTTAGAAAAGCAAAAACTTGTATATTGAACCATGGAAACTTTCCAGATTTAATACATTCAAGGTGTATAAAAGTTGTTTTCCAAATATAATTTCCTGGTTTACTTGAATGAAGGCTAAAAATAAGATAATGATAGTTGGTTATTACTAATAATGCTATCTTGCATTTTCATAGTAACCACCCACAAAAACTTACTAAATGGTGTACAAACATTAAGTAGTGCAAGGGTCGGTAACAAAATTGGCCCAAGAATGACACCCCACCTGAAAAGCATCCCCATGCATTTCTCTCCTGGCTGGCTTAATGCACTTCCCATGAAAGCAATGGGAAGCACCTGTGAACGTTTGTGGTGCCCTGCTCTCATGAACTATACGGTAAGTACCACTGAACTCAGTTATCATCTTAGTACTTGAGAGTCCGAGAGAGGACACAGGTCTTTTGGGTTGTGACT
>JAQZBX010109345.1:0-10468 GCA_029593785.1 Cabassous unicinctus
TTCTCCCCCACCCCCAGTTGTGACCAAAAAAAATGTCTGTAGACATTGCCACATGTTCCCTGGGCAGAGATCGCCCAAAGTTGAAGAACCTTTGTCTAAGGTTTCTCCTTAAGGCAAGATGAGGCTTCCTATCTCTTACCTCCGCTCCCGAACCTCAAAATAAGAGCCAAAGAAAGGATGCCAGCTCTGCTTGTGTGAGTGGGTAGGGGGAGTTGGTCAGAACTGTAACTCTGGGTTTGGTTTTGGCTGCCACTGGGGATAGGAAGTGATGAGCCAGCAGTGACCTCCTTTCTACTATCCTTCTTGTTCCTGTTAAACAAATTTTTCGAGTCTTTCTCTTAATGATTCAGCTGGTAAAGAAAACAATCTTCTGCCAAAGCTGTTGTGAAGCAGAGGCATAGCTGAGTTTGTACACATGCATTCCTGTTCTGACTCTTTCTTCCTGGAGAATGGGGAAAAATACCAATGAAAATAGAAGAGCTAAAAAGGATTTGTGGCTGTAGTAAAAAACAGTAAATCCCAGAATATTCCCAACAATAACTAGAAAGTACCACTGTTCTATATATCTTATGGTAAAAAAACAAAAACAAACACTCAGACATCACAATATTATAAAGCCAGTAGCATAGCAGATTCCACAGGCTGGTCCTGGCAGTGGATTCTGTGGCAATGTGCTGTTGATTGGAAGCTTCCTAGGTATGACCTGAGATATTCATGCACATAAGGTGCATATTTGAAGTGTTTAACTTGAAATGTGTGTACTCTTCAGATACTGGAAATTAATAAAATGCCACTAGTGTTTTAAAAGTGAAAGAGACCCAAGGGACTTGCTTCTTTTGCAGAGAAATGAAGCTCAGAGAGGCCAAGGACCAGAACAGAGCGGGGAACATAGGTCTTCTGACTCCTCAAGCAGTTTTTTCCATTTCTCCATACTACACCCTTACCTGGCTATGTGAGAGTAGCAAAAAACCGAGCACGAAAAGGAAGTCTCAGAAACGGTGGAAAAAACCAGAGGTGGGAAAGGGAACACAACAGCTTTGCCTCCTCTAGAAACACTTTGGCTGCGTTTCCTTTTACTGGCCTGTCAGCATGTTAGTTCAGGGCTAGGAGGAGACTGGAAAATCCAGCTTTTTTTCCTTCTGTGTCCTACTGAAACCTGCTATTTACAGTCAGACCGAAAGAAGCCTTCCCAAGGCTTAATTGCCAAAGCAACACCAAATATACGGCAGCTCTACTTAGAATTCCCCCACTGAGAGGTTTTACCATGGCGTTTTGCTTTCCGCTCTCTGCTAATTGAGCCAGTCGCTTATTTTGGAGAGAGACGACCAGCCTTCTCTTGACAGCATGATTGCTCAGTCTTTCATAATTTCCCTCCGCAAGGTAGATGTCAGGCCGAAAATAAAGCCTTTCTGAACTTTATAGTATAACCAGTTGGGTTTCCGTAAGGTTATTAATAGCCTTGAATCCCACTTTGGACAGCGAACAGTAGGTCACAGTGGCAAACAGCAGCCATCAATGAGAATTGTATAGTTGTATGTGATGCAGGTGGATGAGCGGGCAATTACTGCCGAATTTGCCTAATTTACAGCCATTAACATTTACTTAAAAATTCATTTTAAAACTGCTGTCTTGTCAGTAAAACCCAGTGAGGTACACATAGCATCATCATTAGAATATAATTAACTGGAGTCCGCGGTAGAAAGTGCTCTGGGAGTAGAAACCCCATGCCTGCCCAGTGTGCTTTTGGGCCAAATGTGACACCAGCCTGAGAAGAGAGTAGTCATCATGAAAATATTTTCTCTCCTCCCAAGTCAGGAAACAGACTCACAATGGAGTCTGCTTCTCCACTCTGACTTTTTAGATGTGCAGGAAACAACCAGCCATTACCAACTGAGGTTTTCCTGCTGATAAATGAACCCTGAGGCCACAGTGACCTGTCTTGTTAATGAGTTAATGAAGAATCTGGTCCTTGCTTTGACCCTATCCATAAAAGCTTTCAGTAGAGCTGAAACAACATGCCTCTAATTTATGAGTTAACTCTTTGTGCGAGAAATGAATTTGTCTTGCAGAGAAGTGGAGAATAAACCAAGAAGCTTCTGATTATTTATTTGAACATTTGCTTCACTTACAGAAAGAAATTTCATTCAAAATATATTTTCCTCTCATTGAATAGCCTTGATGAAACTGGCCTTGTGCTTGCTGTTTTCTTTTACCCCAAAGCAGTGACATTTTATTGAAGGTTCCCCCCCCCATTCTTCTGCCTAGAATAGAGCAACATTAAGTGGTTTGAATTTTAAGTAAACATTTCAGTATAGGGAAAAGAGAAAAGAAATTTTTATAGCTGAAAGTAAACATTATTAACCAAGCATCTTATTAAAGGAGGCAGATCCTCCCTTTAGCTCTCTAGAGAAAGAACAGTTTCCTTTAAATCAGGTTATCTTTTGAGTAACCAGAAATTATATTTCTTCTCCTCCTTTATTTTTCTTTTAGAGACTGATTGTTGGTGATGTCCATGATTTGAAGGGGACCCCGAGTTTGCTGTAGCTCGCTCTGTTACAGGGTCATGTCTCAGCTTTGCAGTTACAGAAATGTAATTTTATCAACTAGTTCGACTGATCATTGATTTGTGACAGTCATAAGACTGGTGTTACATTTGTTTTAGAAAACCAGCTTGCTTGTTTGTTAACTTATAATTACTATTATGGTAACCAGAGGTGTTTGTCCTAATGGGACATCCCAAAATGAGTACTTGGAAAATCATAAAAATTAACAGGAGGCTTTATTTGTTTGTTTAAGCAAAGAAAGGAGAATGGGTTGATCATCTCAGGACACCTCCCTGTGCCATGTAGAGACCTAAGGAACCCTTTTCTTCCACTCTAAGACATGTGTTTATCTAGTACTTGGTATTAGTGGTTCATCTGTAGATCACTCTCACCTGGTTACTGCTAAATGGCCACTGCTAAGGTGGCTCAAAATGGTAAACTGAACACTTGCTGCCACACATGTACCCCAAGCCCCTAAATACACCAGAAAGGTATGTGCCCTTAACAGTGCTGGAAAACAAAGAAGAGTGTCCAGGGTAATCTAGAATTTTGAGGAATTTCTGGAGGACAGAAGGCAGACAGAATCAGATTAAAAGTAGAAATCGAGTCCTGAAGCTCTGCCTCTCCTACCTCCCCTTGTAATCATTGGAGAGGGGCTGTGGTGAGTAAATAGCATTTACTCACAGGGGGTCTACAGCATCAGGTAAGCAAACCTTAGAGGGAAACCAGCACAAAACTCAGGAAGTGGAAAAGGACACTGGAGGATCCAAGTAACTGGAACATAAGGAAGGAGACTTTAAAAGAAGTGTGTTTATAATCTGAGAGGGCTAAAAAGAGAATATTGCAGCCATGAAACATGAACAGACTATTCTGGCAGAGAATGGGTTTTATTTCCTTGATCTTGGAAATAAAACATGATTGTTTAAACAGAACCCCATTAAAGGGACTGAAGAGCAGAATGAACATAACTGAAGGGAATTCTTGAGCAGGAGGAGAAAGCGAAAAATTTTTCTAGAACATAAAATGATAAAAAAGATTGAAAGTGTGACAGGAATTGAAATGTCTGTCTAATCTGAGTTCCAGGAGGAGAGGATAGAAAAAATGGAGTAGGGGAGCAAATACTTCAAGGAAATAAATAATGAAAGAAAATTTCCCAGAAAAGCAAGAATCTTTAGAATGAAAGGGCCCACTGAGTGCCCAATGGGAATTTATGAATTCAAGAAGACTTGCATTTTACACATATATGGAAAGTTTCTGAACACTAAAGATAAAGAAAATTCCTAAAAATTTCCAGGGAGAGAAAACAGTCCAACCTATAAAGGAACAAGAATCAGATTGCCATCTAGAGTCTTATTGGCAACACTGGATGCAAGAAGACGGTGAAGCAATCTATTCATAGTTCTGAGAGAAAATAACTTAGAAGCTAAAAGTCCATACCCAGGGATACCCCTCAGGTATAAGGGCAAATAAAGACATTTTTCAGATATGCAGGAACTGTTTCTCACTCAGGATCCCTGTTTTATAGAATTACCATGTCGGATGTTGTCCAGAAAGCTGAAAAGAGAACACAAGAAGCATTGATGAGCAGAAAAACAACAGTAAAATCTATTAGGTCAAGAACAACTGGAACTTGGGCAGCTGCTTGCCCCTGACAGCAAGGGCATCTGTAGCCACAGGCAGAAGCAGTCGCCAGGAGGTCCCCGACCATGGTGTCCTCTGACATCCATCGTAGTCATCCCCCGAAGTCCCAGCCTCCCCGACTGTGCCCACACTGCTCTGAACATTCCTGAGCTGCCCCTTCTCCCACCCCTCCCCAGCCTCCTATACCCAGGCACACTTGGAACTCTGTCATCTTCCTGCAGTTTCCACTGCCTCTGTGAATGATCCCTTTACTTTCTTGCCTTGGCTGAAAGCTGGCCCAGCGAGCCCCTGAGCACACCGCTTTCCCTGCAGCCGTCTCAAGCTGAGGCTTTTCGCCCACACTCAAGGTCTGGAGGTGGAATAAATGGCTTCCTAGTGCCCCTTCACTGCTTCCAAAGTCTCTTTCCTCCTTCCTGGATTTGCCATTGAAGTTAGTGGAGGTACTAAAGTATCTGAGCCAGAAGGAGAAGAGATGAGCCAAGAGAGAAGCCTGTAGGTAAAGTTTGTGGAGGAGATGCTTTCCTTGGTTATGAGAGAAACGGTGGTTGAGTTGGGCTAAAGAAAAAGATAATTGCCTCTGATGAAGTGAAAAAGTGTGGCTCATTTGTGGATACTGAGATCAAACAGAATGATGACCTGAAAGAGAAGGCGAGCAAGCGCCTCCCAGGCACTGCGGTCACCAGTCACTGAAGGTGGAATGATTAGAGAAGTCAGTGGGTGGTCCCGATAAGAGGGGACAGAGGGCCGTGCAGTCTGTAACCTGTGCTCCAAAGTCAACCAGTGTTTGCCTAAGAAAGGGGAGAGATTGGAAGCAGTGGCTCCACCACCCTCCAGCCCCTGTGCACCCGCATCCTGCCTGCCTCCAGCCCCGGCCATGCCCACTGCTCCACCTGGGCGTGCGGGGAGCCTTCCCCTCCTCGAGAGAGAGCGCCAGCATCTCCCTCCGTGCAGGACCATTCCCATCAGCAACAGTTTTCCTATCACCCATGTTAGTGAGGACGTCCATTTTAACTAAGACACAAAATCCTTAGCAGCCTTAGAGGAAAGAGAACACTGGTACGTTCATAAAAATAAAATAAAATAACAACAAAAACCTGCATGGCAAAGGCCACCATAAACAAAGGACAAAGTATGAAAAACTGTTTGCAACTCAAATTCAAACAAAGTGCAAATTTCCCTAATAAGAGCTCCTCCTAATGAATAAGAAAGATTATCAACAGCCTGGTCTTTAAAAGGGCAAAGGAACAGAAAGAAAATACAAGAACCAGAAAGGAAATACAGATGGCTCTTAGACATTGGAAAAGATGCTAAATGTTGCTAATAAATTTAAATGATAAGAGATGCCATTTTCCCCCAGAGAGGCAAAAATCCAGATTGTAAACTACCAAATGTCCACTATTAGGGAGCTGCTTGATAAATTATAGTTCTTCCAAACAGCTTTAAATAAAGAATGAGCGGGGCGGGTGTAGCTCAGTGGTTGAGGACCAGCTTCACATGTACGAGGTCCTGGGTTCAATCCCCGGTACCTCCTTAAAAAATAAATGAATAAATAAAAAAGACAGAAGCTACACTTTATGTACTCATAGGGAATAATCTCGGAAACTCATAGATAAGTGAAAAAAGCAAGCAAAGTGCAGGCTAGAGCACAGGGCCTGCTCATGCACCTGCTCAAAGGCTTTCCTGTGCTTTGACTAAGTTCAGGATCACTGGCTGTTCTTGCTACTTAGAATGTTCTTCCCTCGTAAGTTCATGTTGCTCAGTACTTCTCGCCACCAAGTTCTCAAGGCACTTGTGTCCTCAGGGAGGCCTCTTTAGCCATTCTCGCTGCAGCAGTCCCCCCGCCCCCATGGTACCTCCTCTTCTACCTTTCTGCCGCTCACCAGGACTTGGTGGCTTCTGTCCCCACGGAGCTTACAGAGATTGTCTGTCTTGTTCTCTGCTGTATTCTCAGTTTCCCCAAACAGTGTCTGGCACAAGGACGGGGCTAAGTCAGGACTTCCTCAATGAGTACTAAAATCCCAGATGAAATTGGCTCTGCTGAGGATGGAGGAAAGCAGAAGAGGGCAGAGGGGCCACCTCAGCTGACTTCCTTGCAGGGGGGCTTAAATTAACTTCACTCGCATGATTGTCACCCCTTCTGTTAGTCTCCCATTAATTCTGTCGTCAGTGGAGCCAGTCGCGGATCGTTTCTGTTAGACCTGGCCCCTCAGACGAAAACTATGTAGAGATTTCTCACAAACGCTTATAGATCATTTGTGTTTATAATCAGAAATGCAGACTTAAGAAATTAGGTTCTGCCTAGAATGCTAGGAAATCAGCCCCTGGAGGAGGGGGCAGTCTATGAACTGTCAGTTTTTATAAATGCAGAGAAGTCTCTGTAAGGACATAGTAGAAACTGGTAGCAATAGTTGCCTCTGAGAAAAAGAACTGGGTGGCCGAGGGACTGGTAGGAGATTCTTTTTCACTGGGTCCCATTTTGATCATTTTGAATTGTGACCATATGCATAAACCAAATAAAGTTTTAGGTTGTTTTTTTCCTAAGGGGAAAGAGGCACTGATAAGACAGCTAGCAAATCTGTACCCTTTGTTCAAATAGCTCAAACTTTGTTTTTTCATTGTAAATCAAGGGACCCTAGGGTATTTGAGGCCTGGCCAGAGGCCCCCAATGAATAGGGACCCCAATCAGGTGAGTCCATGGGGATGTAACACCTGGGGAGACTAATTTTAGGGGCACCTGAACCATTTCTCAGCCTCTACAGGAGTTCCCTTATTCAGCAGTTGACCTGCTGAGTAGGCATTTTTTTCTTTGTCTCTAGACTTTGTTGGTTTTGGCAGGATTTAGGCTGTGCAGGGAGTGCTCTACCTTTTGTTTCTTTCCTAGCCTTGTTTTGGCAGAATAGTGAACGGTAGGGCCAGAGCCGACTGATGGTGCCTCCCGTGAGCTGCCCTTCGTGCCCTGCGCCTCCATCCGCTGCGCTGCCTGCAGCACCAGGCCAAGCTGCCCTCAGCCTTCTCTCCCAGGGCTTCCGTCCTAGGCCAGTGCAGATGTTCTCTGGAGCGTTGCTGGCTGGCAGCGTTGTCTGGACAGCTGGGGTTGCTACTAAAATTTTATCCTTTTATATCCTCTTTCCCGTTCCTTTTCACCTGTTTCTGTTGTTTTAAAGGGTTTTGTTTGGATTAAGTAATTACAGGAGAAAAAAGCAAACCTTTCCACAGCTGCAGTGGGTAAAGAGCTGTAAGGAGGAGGCAGGTTGTGCATCCATGATGGGCGCGGGGGGGATGATGGCCTTTTCAGATGGTCGTGAGGGAACTGAGATTTCAGGGGGTCAGGGCCAGTGAGTCTTGCAGAGAATGATTAATGACGCTCACAGCCTCTCGAGTTGTCAGTCTCTGCGTCTCAGTTACTGGGTGGGGCAGCACCCACACAGCAGATGAATTTGGAGTGCAGCCCAGAAGTCTTGACATTGTAACGCCTTGCTCTAACAATCATAACTTCCTTCCTTATTTCTTAATCAGCTTGTGGAGAGTGTGCAGAGAGGAATGGGCTGTGTAAGTAACCATAATGCGGTATGAAAGGCTTTAAAGACTTCCTCTCTTTTTTCTTCCCTCCCCCTAGTAAAAGGGGAAAAAAAGCAGCCTTCTGGTTTGATGACAGTCTCGGTGGCGTCTCATGACTTCCCTTCCTAATTCATTTGACAGAGGCAAGTCCCCTTTTCGTCCTTTCCGTAATTGACGTCGGCTCTGCGGCACTGCCCCCAGAGGTGCACCCAGCAAAGATTTTTCACTTTAAAACTTAGCTTGCTAACATACGGAATTTGATTCTAGTAGCACAGAGTTTAAAGAAGAACTGCTGATTAACTTTTCTTTAAATCTCTAACATTACTACTTTTTTTTCTTGTTATGTTGACCCTACAATCAAATAGATAGCCTTGGTTTAGAGAGAAAGGTTCTGGCAGTTTTGGTCCCCTACAGTTCCTATTTGTTTTTCCATCTTCCCGTTTAGCACCTGCTCCTACTTATGTGAAGGAGCAAGCCCGCTTTGAAAGTGGCAGAATTGTCCCCATCTGTCAGTTTTCCCCATACAGGACTAGAAGGTGATGGGTTTGGGCCTCTGCTCCATAATGGCCCTTTGTCTTTGTCAGGACGAATCTAATCACTGCCTTCTAGATTCTGTACATTTGCCAGGTACAGCATCTTCTCCACATACTTGTTTTTCATAAATTAGTTTTTAGCTCTTATCTCACAATATCACTTTTGTTGAATTTCTTTTCTTTCAAAAAAAAAAAGGGAAAGAAAGCCTGCTGGCTTTTCTTGTAGAAATGGCCATGCCGATTTAGATTTAGGTCTACAGAATAATTGAGTGCATGGTACATTTGTTACACTGGCTGTCATCTGTAGCTTAAGGTTCACTCTTTGTGTTGTACATTTCTATGGGTTTTGAAAATGCACCATGACATGTACCCACCATTACAGTTCCGTGCACTGTGCATCACCCATTCATCCCTTCCCTTCCTCTCTCCCCTTCCCCAAACCCATGGTAACCCTTGATCTTTTTACCCTCTCTGTAGTTTTTGCCTTTTCCAAAGTGTCATGTAGTTGGAATCATACAGTATGTAGCCTTTTCCTACTGGCTCCTTTCACTTAGCAATATGCTTTTGTTATTTCATTACTTTTTATAGCTGAATAATATTTCATGTATGGATGTACCAGTTTGTTTATCCATTCACCTATTAAAGGACATTTTAGTTGCTTCTAGTTTTGGGCAATTGTGAATAAAGCTGCTGTAAAATTCCTGTGCAGGTTTTTATATGGACTTTTAGTTTTCAACTCAGTTGGCTAAATACTGAGGAGTGTGATTAATAGATTGTATAGTAAGACTTATTTTAGCTTTGTAAGAAACTGCCACACTGCCTTCCAAAGTGGTTATACCATTTTGCATTCCCACCAGGAATGAGTGAGAGCTGGTTCCTGGCATTTGGTGTTTGGTGTCTTGGATTTTAGCCATTCTGATAGGTGTGTAGTGGTATCTTTGTTGTTTTGATTTGCAGTTCCCTAAGGACATGATATTGAGCACCTTTTCATATGCTTCATTGCCATCTGAGTATCTTCTTTGATAAGGTATATGTTCAGATCTTTTGTCCACTTTTTTTTTTTTTAATAAACATTATTTTTAGAGAAGCTTTAAAATTAAAAATTACACTGAAAGTTTAGGGAATTCCCATTTACCCTTCCACCACCACACGCATACAGTTTTAGTTTTCCCTATTATTAACATTTTTTTGGTCTACTTTTTAATTGGGTTGTTTGCTTTTTTATTGTTAAGTTTTAAGAATTTTCTGTACATTTTGGATACAAGTTCTTTATCGGATGTGAGTTTTGCAAATATTTTCTCCCAGTCTGTGACTTTTTTGTAATCTCACAAATACCACTTTTGTTGAGTTTCATTTCTTTAAAAAATACAAAAAAAAAAAAAAAAACTACTGGTTTTTCTTGTGGAAATTGGTATGCTGAATTTAAAATTTATATGGAAATGCAAAGAATCTAGGATAACCAAAATAATCTTGGAAAAGAAGAAAGTTGGAGGAGTTATTCTACCTGACTTACTATAAAAAGCTACAGTAGTCAAGACAGCATGGCATTGGTGAAAGAAGAGTCCGGAAATAGACACATTTCATTTTTGATAAGGGTGCCAAAGCAATTCAATGGGCTAAGGAATATCTTTTCAACAGATGATGCTGGAACAACTGGATACCCATATTGGGGGAGGAGGAGTAGGGAGAATTTCACCAGAAAGGTGAACTTGAGCCATTAAAAGAATAATGAAATTATATTAAGCTTTTCAAAAAGTTTTACATTAAACCTGCTGTTGTTAGATTAACTTTAATGTATTTATTGCTTTCCCTTTCTCTGGAGTGTAGCAGTAGCTTTTTTATTATATTTTATTTTATTTTTTTAAGATTTATTTATTTATTTATTTATCCCCCCCTTGCTGCTTGTATTTTACTGTGTCCATTCACTGTGTGTTTCTTCCGTGTCTGCTTATTTCCCCCTTGCTGTGAGGTCCTGCTGCATCAGCCCACCGCGCCGCGCGGGCCGGCCTGCCCTCACAAGGAGGCCCCGGGAAGCGAACCCGGGGCCTCCCATATGGTAAATGGGAGCTCTATCCATTGAGCCACACCTGCTTTCCAGCTTTTTCATTTTAAACTCTCCTTAATGCTTATTAAATGCAGTGACTTAAGGTTTGAGATTTGGGGTAATGACCTGACAGTTTTGTTGTTTGCATA
>JAQZBX010109346.1:0-10458 GCA_029593785.1 Cabassous unicinctus
AAATTTTTTTTCTGGTATGATATATTTTAAAGACAAACTCCAGAAAAATTGGATATGAACTTTATTTTAATTCTCCAGATTAAGTGATCAAAACAGATTATTTTTGAAATTTTGAAAAAAATCATACTTTAAGTGCAAAATCTAACAGTCTTCAATTTAGCACCATTTTGAGGGTGAGTAGGATATCTATGATGTTGTCTGTGACCTGAATTGCTCTTGTAGTGAATCTACTTTTCTGGTATTCAGGAAGCGGATGTGGCTCAAGCAGTTGGGCACCTGCCTAGAGCATAGGAGGTCCCGGGTTTGGTTCCCGGTGCCTCCTAAAGAAGACAAACAAACAACAAGCAGACAAGGAGCAAAAACAAATGTGCAGGGAGCAGGTGTGGCTCAAGCAGTTCAGTGCCCACCTCCCACGTGGGAGGTCCTGGGTTCGGTTCCTCCTAAAGGAAAAATGAGCAGAGAACAAGCAAACAGACAAGGGAGCCATGGTGGGGGGGATCAGTTTGCCCTGTAATTCTCCAATTTAAACCTTTAAAATAAATAAATAAATAAGCCATTGATTATACTCTTTGGATAGATCACATGGTATGTGGATATATCTCAATAAAACTGTTTAATAAATAAATGAATAAATATGCAAGAATAGCCAGAAATAACAGCTATGTACAGCAGGAGAATCATAGACAGATTGAGAGGTGAATTTTCTTGTTTGCTTGTTCATTTGTTTTTTTGTTTTTTTTAATTATTATTATTGAAGTAACGAAAATGCTTTAATAAAGATTGAAGTGATGAATGCTCAGCTATGTAATCACATACCAAATGCCATTGATTGTACACTTTGGATGGATTGTATGCTTTATTAACATGTATCAATAAAATTGATTTGTTTGAAAAAAGAGAGTCTTCATAATTCACCAACTTGTACAGGAAAAACAATTCAGTTAAAATATTTACATACCATTCAAACACCAACATATCCCATTATTTTAATTAAATACCTTCTTTAGGGGGATAAAATAAAAGCAAAATTTAGTCCATGAGGTGAGCTCTATAAACATAAGCTATCATTCCACTACATGACAATAATAATAATAGTAACAACAACAATGATGGTGATGCATTGTCTTTGTTTCCTAGGGCTGCCGTTAACAAAGTTCCACAAAGTGGGTGGCTGAAAACAATGGAAATTTATCATCTCACAGTTCTGGAGGCTGGAAGTCCAAAATCAAGGTGCGGGCAGGGCCGCGCTTCCTCTGAAGCCTGTAGAGAAGAGTCTATTCCCTAGCCCTCTCCTGCCTGCTGCTGCTTCCAGCAGTCTGTGGTGTTCTCTGCCTTTGTCGTCACATGGTGTTTTCCTCTGTCCTATGTGTCTGTGTCTAATTCTTCTCTTCTTATAAGGACATCGTTCTTATTGGATTAGGGCCCACTCTAAAAACCATTTTGGCCTCATCTTAACTAATAACATCTTCAAAGACCCTATTTTCAAATAAAGTCACATTCACAGAAATGGGTGTTTGGACTTAAACATATATATATATATAGATAGATATACTATATATATATATATTTGGGGGGTGGGAAGGACACACAATTCATTCCATAACCAAAAAATGACCACAACAGCTAGTCTTATTGAACCCCTGTTATTTAACATACTCAGTTCTAAATGTTTTATGTACCCTCATCCTTCTTATTCTTCCCACCAAGTCTATGAGGAAGGTACTATCATTAGCTCCATTTTACAGATGTGACTGAGGCGCTGAGAGGTTAAGGAACTTGCCCAAAGTCTGGTCTAAGACAAGCGAGGAGCTGAACCCAGGCAACCTGGTTCCAGAGCCTGTGCTCTTAACCACTACTGATAACACTAGTTTTGAAAAATAAAAACCACTTTGAATCAGTTTTCAAATGTGAAATATGGTGAGTGTTAAGTAAACATCCACTTAACTTTGACTTCTGAGATTTCCTCAGTTTTCATATCAGTTATACCACCTGTTTAACTTCCTATCTTTTATTTTTTACTTCTGCCCGGAAGAAACCCAAATGGCAGAAAAGAAGCCAAATTACTGTTTTTAAAACATTATTTATGATCAGGAAGCAGGAAACGCAGGAGGGCTGAGCCTTTCAAGATTCCAAGCCTGGTAATTAGAATCACAGAATCTCAAGGTTAGATAAGAACAGGAACTTAATTTTAATCTTACTAACCCTTAAATGATGCTTGACTTTCTTTTAGAACATCTGTCACCAAGCTGTTCATCCCTCATCTAAAGTCTCTTCTATTTTGAGAAAACTCAAATTGCTAGAAAATTCTTCCAATTGTCAGCCTGACTTCTGCCTTCCTTTACCTTCCACCCGTTGCTCTAATTCTGCCTTCTGGGGTCTAATCCTGTTTTCACATAGTGGTCTTTTCAAGTATTGAAAGGCAGATATAGCTCCTCTGAGATGTCTCCACTCTAGGGTAAATATCCCCAGATGTGAAGACCATGAAGTTTGCAAGTTAGATTAGCCTGACGTTCCATGAAACGAAATGTTTTTCTTCCTCACTTGATGTCCCTCTCACATTTTAAATGTATACCTGAAGCTAACGACTAAACTGTTCTTTGAGTCTATCATCTGATCAAAACTCCAAATCCCAGCTAATTATGAAATCCCTCTGCATTTTATATAGCAATGCCATTCAACTGGATAATAATTATCCAAAGGAAAAAGGCTTCCCTTTCTCAGGATTTGGCCATTAGGACATTTCCTAGATTAAGTATTGTACATGCCATAGGCCTGGCCCATTTCCCTTCACCCCCTAATGTGACTCTCCCATGATGGGCACCAGCTAAATCACCTCTAAAATTCTTAGCTGTGAAATAGCCATTAAATAGCAGGATGATGATTTACTTTCAACTTCAAACAGGATTTGTAAACACCATGATAAATGGGGAGAGGCACAAAAGCTGCATTCCTCTAGCAGCTTCTCTTAAGTAGAAATATGCTGAATTTTTAGTATCAGTTGGCATAGATTATTCATTTCAAATCAGGACCGAACTTCCCCTGCGTTGCGGTCAGGCACCTCTCCAGTCTGATCCCCTGAAAAGCATAAGTCAGTCAAAAGTACAGGTAACTAATCAGTCACCATGTCACATAAGACTTGAGAGCACTGATTTCAAATCCATAAGCTACACTTTCAGTTGAGGGTGGTACTTGCATATGCACTAAGTAAAGGAACTTTTCCAGGAAAGAGAAAAATTCAAAAAATTCCAAACACCAAAAGTTTAGGCATGTCTTCAAATGTGCTTGACATTTCTGTGGTCTCCTGTGTTCCTGCCATTGTCCTGCTTATTCTGCCTGTGTCTCGCTCTTTAATGCCCATGAGCTTCCCTAACCCTAGACCAGCGTCTGCAAACAGAATTTGGCTCACAGGCTTGTTCCAGCTAACCTGAACTGTGTTAGTCCACACAATATTTTCAATCTGAACATTTAAACATTTTGGACCTTTCACGTAAAAATCCAGATTTCTGGCAACACTGGGTCTGCATTCCTTCATAAGGATAACATGCTGGAGTTGAAAAGCAGCTGTCTCCTTTAGATGAAGCATGAGCTTTCGTTTGCCCCCATCCCCTCCAATCCTCATTGGATTCTTGGATAGGAAGTCATTCATATTTTGTACCTCGCCCACTTCATTCATTTGGGTTTCTTTTTTGGTTCTATATCCATTTAAGTTTTCAAGCCTGGGAGGCATTCTGTCAATGACCATTAAATCTGTTTACCTATCTGTAAAATATTGGAATTGGTCTTCCAGTCCCATGACTATATATATGGTTTAGTGGTTTGCTGAACAAGAGTGATAGTGTACTGTTCTTGATTCCATTTCCTTAGTAGTGAGGTTGAAGACACAGCATGGCCAATAAAAGCTGTGACTGAATGACTGACTACTTTTCCCAGCCCTGCTCTCGGCTATACCCTTTACTTGAACCTAAGGATGGCCCTCTTCCTTGCCATTACTGTATAACAAGAGGACCCATATAAAGGTTCAGGTCGGAATGGGTGACTTCCATCAAAGTCCTATCTGAGTTTTGTAAGCTTTATGCCAATCTGCCCTTCTGTATTAAGTTCCCAGACCACCTAAAGGATTTTTATCAAAGCAAAGAAAGGGAAAAAATGCTAGTACAAAGCACAAAGACTTGTCTTGTATAATGTTGGTACTTGACTCCTTGCAACACAACAATTCCACTAAAATGGTTATAGCCCATGGTGAAGCCTTTACATGATCTGTGCTCATCTGTTCATAAAAATTGGCAGCATAAAATAACAGTGTGCCTTATTAAGGAGTATAGTCAGTGGTTACTCTTCAGTAGAGAGTTGAGGACTTTTAGTTTCAACTTTCTAACAATTAGAGACTGTGGGGTGGGGCGGGGGGAGGCTGCTTTGTCAATTAATGAGCTCCTTGATTCTGAAACTATTCAAGGAGAGGCTGGGTGAACATCTGTCCTATACATTGTAGAAAAGTTTCCTGCATTGGACAGAGTGGTAGGGTGGGGATAGGGGGGTTTAGGGAGGAACATTGTACTACCTTTCCTACCATGCCCCTTCCAATTTCGTATATTGGGAGTTCTCCCTTCTCTCTCTTTTTATTGTAAAACTTACAAGCCCGTTGATTTGGCATTTACCTACCTCACAAGATGCTCTGTTGATTGATATTACATGGACCAGGCTCTAACTTAGTTGATTATTCACTAGTACTTTTTTTATTTTATTTGTTTCTCCCCACCCCCTCATTGTTTGCTTTTACTATGTCTGTTCATTGTGTGCTCATCTTTTTATGGGAGGCACTGGGAACTGAACCCAAGACATCCCACATGGGAAGGAGATGCCTAATCGCTTGAGCCACCTCCAGTCCCTGCTTTGTTGTGCTTTTCCTCCTGTGTCTTTTGCTGCATCATCTCGTTGCATCAACTCGCCGTGCTAGCTCACCGTCTTGCTCATCTTCTTTAGGAGGCACTGGGAACTGAACTCGGGACCTCCCATGTGGTAGGCAGGAGCTCAATCACTTGAGCCACTTCCACTTTCCATTGTGCTTGTTTTTAAGGAGAACCAAATTTATAATGTACTTTTCAGAGTATTTGTGACATGTGACAAAATCTTGCCTGAAATAAATGCCATTATTATACTAATTTTTTTTTTTTTTTTTTACCGGGAGATCCCGGGGATCAAACCCGGGTCCCTCCATATGGGAGACAGACGGCCAACCATTTGAGCCACATCCGTACTCCCTAAATTATTTTTAAGTAAAGTTTAATATTAATTGCAACTGGTATAAAATATGAAGACAACTAAAGCTATCATCAGAAGAAAACACTTTTAAGCTTGACTGTAAGCCCTGTAGAGGTTTATCATCACACAATATTGTGCCTTGGGATTCAACAGCAATATTTATGAAGGCAATTAAAATTCACTGGTCAGCAGACCATTAGGTTTTCAGTTTATCTCTACAAAGTTTTAAGATTCCTATAAAATGAGCACTGCTTCCATTTATATTTTCTTGTTTAGTTAAACAAACTAGTTCTATACCTAATATTATCTTAACTAACCAGAGATTTAACTAGAAAATCCTGCCTTAAGAGAAGCAAGATGAGCAAGTAGATACAAAATGTTGCCCCTTGCTTCCGATGTAATATGATTGTGGACACTGCTATATCTGAATGCAAAATACACCTCCAAAACAAATTGCAGAATTCCCTCAGAGAGAGTTTAGAGCAGAGAAAGAGAAACATGCGTGCTTTACAAGAATGGGGTGGGGAGGAGATGGAAAAAAGCAAGGTTTTTGGATCAGAATGAAATTTGACTGAGCAAGTTTCTCTTTTTGGAAAACGCGTACATCATTCCAAGAGTATTCCGAGAAGAAAAATATACCTTATTCAATGCATGACTGATTGTGCCTGTGTTGTAAAAATGCAATTCCACGGCTGATAACCTAAACGCTGGGTGAAGAAAGTTACCATCCCTTCCCAGGAGGTATTCTCCAAAAGCTCTGAAAGTTGGAACCAGCAGAGGGTGTGCCTATGCGGAAATTTCTCTGCATCAGATGGAGCTAGAGGCTGGGCATGTTTCGTGTATCTTTTGTAGAGTTCCTGGTGTGCTGTACACATTCAGCAAATACTGAAGAACCTCCTTCTACCCAGCCTAGTGGGAACCCAAGGGCATTATGATTTTAAAAACTTCTTTTCAAATGAGAGCAAATATAAACACTAAGGAAGCTGTCCTAAAGTACAACGAGAACTTTTAGTAGGTAAAAACTGGGAGTCTCAGTTCTTTCAAAGTGGCAACATTGAATATATTTCCAGGATTGATTTAAGATCCCCTTACAATTTCCTCTTTTGCTAAATTGACTCACAAAAGAGGTGCCTCTCTTTTGCCCCTTCACCTCTGCTATCATTCTTAGAAGAAAAAAAAAAAATTAGCATTCCCGATAAGAAATAACCAAAACAAGATTGTTTGAATTCCACTGAAACCAATTCATCTTGCAGAGTGAAAAGAACGAAAAAAAAAAAAAAAAGAAAAGAAAAAAAAAACAACTTTCCCACTCTCCAAGTTAAATAATCAGAACAGGAACGTGGACTTTGAGACAGAGGAGGAGCACAAAGTAAATGGAATTCAGAAGATGAAGCAAGAAATTACTTTAAAGCGGGAAGCGGGTGTGGCTCAGCGCACCCGTTTACCATATGAGAGGCCCCGGGTTCGCTTCCCGGCGCCTCCTTGTGAGGGCAGGCCAACTGATGCGGCAAGACCTCACAGCAAGGGGGAGATGAGAAGACACGCAGCGAATGGACACAGCAGCACAAGCAGCAAGGGGGCGATAAATAAATAAAAAATAAATAAATCTTTAAGAAAAAAAAAAGGAAAAAAAGAAATTACTTTAAAAAATCCTCCTCCTATAACTCTTCAAGCAAGTTGTCACAACCACCACTACTACTCATGGTAGAGGACAAACAGGTTGAGATAGTTAAACCTCTTGTGTCACATTTGAAGAAGGGCTACTGAACTTGCAGGCAAGTACCTCACATATCACCAGTGCCAGAATCCTAGCCCTCCCTTAGCAGGTTCTGGGGAGGACTCACTCCTTAGTGAGGACTTGCAGCTGGGTGGGCAACACACAGACTCCCTGACTCACCTTAGACTCTGAGATTTGGCTTGGAGAGGAGTACCAGGAGGCTCCCTCCACAGGGATGCTAACAGCATTTAAAAATAAAACCCAGATGTGTGTGTGTGCTTCAACTTCCTCTTCTTGAAATCAGAAAAATCCTCAAACCATCCACGAAAGATTACTGAAAATGACATTCATAACCTATGGTCACCTCTTCAGAAAGTCAAAATTACAAAAAATGGACAGCTATGTTTTGTTTTGTTTTTTTTTTTAAGATTTTTTATTTATTTATTCTCCCCTTCCCCTCGTTGTTTTGTGCTTGCTGTCTGCTCTCTGTGTCGATTCTCTCTGTGCTCTCTGTGTCTGCTCATCTTCTCTTTAGTAGGCACCGAGAACCAAATCTGGGACCTCCCATGTGGGAGAGAGGTGCTCAATTGCTTGAGCCACCTCAGCTCCCTGCTTTGTTGTGTCTCTCATCGTCTCTCCTCTTTGTGTCTCCTTGTTGCATCATCTTGTTGCATCAGCTCGCTGTGCCTGCCCATCGCGCCAGCTAGCTGTCTTGCTCGTCTTCTCCAGGAGGCACTGGGAACCAAACTGGGACTTCCTATGTGGTAAGTGGTAGCTCAGTCACTTCAGCCACATCTGCTTCCCAGCTATGGTTTTGATAAAAGAATAAAACCTTTCCACAAAATGCCATAACATCTTCTGAAATGAGGGTGGCTTTCTTTGACATGGTGGTTCTCTTTTGTCCCAATATTACAATGAGGTAAGACTGGAACCAGCTTATTTGCTTTGTTTTTGTTTTTTTTTTAAGATTTATTTATTTATTTACCCCCCCCTTGCTGCTTGTGTTTTTATTTTTACTGTGTCCATTCGCTGTGTGTTTCCTCCGTGTCTGCTTATCTCCACCTTGCTGTGAGGTCCTGCTGCATCAGCCCACCGCGCCGCGAGGGCCGGTCAGCCTGCCCTCACAAGGAGGTCCCGGGAAGCGAACCCGGGGCCTCCCGCATGGTAAACAGGGGCTCTATCAATTGAGCCACACCTGCTTCCTGCTGTGAGGTCTTGCTGCATCAGCCTACCGCGCCGCGCGGGCCGGCCGGCCTGCCCTCACAAGGAGGCCCCTTCCCGGGGCCTCCCATATGGTAAACGGGAGCTCTATCCATTGAGCCACACCCGCTTCCCAGCTTATTTGCTTTGATTTAACAGATGATGGCCAAGTTGAGATTATATTCTCATTGCCCTTTATAAAGGAAAACAATGCAATTCAATTTCCCATTGCAGAAAATGCTTTTCCTTGTCTGCCTGAGGAATTCTTCAAAGCCCTTCACCCTTCACCCTCCATAAAGCCAAATGGGTACCACATGGGAAGAGTTGCCTAGAAACAAGTTTGAGAATCAAAAAACTCGAGGCTAATAAGATATTTACAGTTCAGTAGCAGCTACCAAAAAAATCTAAATTCATGTTGTCTCTTCTGTTACTAACCTCAACCAAAATCTATAATGAGGGGAGTGGATGTAGCTTAGTGGTTGAGTGCCTGCTTCCCATGTATGAGGTCCTGGGTTCAATCTCTGGTACCTCTTAAAAAAAAAAAATCTATAATGGGGTGAGTATAATGTAATTCTATTCTTTGACTGTTTAGTTAAAGGTTAGGAAGTAGTGGAGACTTGCTGTAGGCAGAGATTTCCTGCCTGCTTACACTGCTTTTAACATTTGTTCTATTTCTGAAACAGGCCATTTGAAAGGAAATAAGTTTATATATTTGGCTTTGCACATATTTTTTTAAAAAAGTAGGACTGTGTTCTTCAGAGGAAACATGGTCAACATGATTCTAAAAGTGTTCTCGATGGACTATTAAGTTCTGAGAACCAGGAAAAAATGATTACTTGGCTTCATCAATCTGAATTTGTATTTCAGAAATGAAATAGCTGCCATTCTCCATTCAGCTATCAGTAAATCATAAACATCAACAAGCATTTCTAATTGTAAAATAGTTGGGGAAGAGGGATGTTCTGGTTAATTGTAAAACCCAATTCACTTAGCAAGATTTTCCTACATATGGCTCACTAGTTTTTAAAAATTAGAATATCAGGAAATATATTTTAAGTCAAACTATACTGAACATTGCTTTTAGTTTACTGATAAATATCAATAATAATAGTTTTTATCATAGTAGCCACCAATCAGCAGAATGTTTATTCACAAACTTGAGTGGGCATCAGAACCATCTGGAGGGCTTGCTAGAACTCAAGGGCTGGATCCCACCCCTGAATGTTTTATTTGGGGCCCAAGAATTTGTATTTCTAACAAAGTCCTGGGTGGTGCTGACGGTGCTGGTCCAGGGCCCATATTTTGAGAACCCCTGCTGTATCTGGGGATGGTGTTAAGCACTTTGCTTGTACTATCTCACCTAATTCTCACATTATTATCCTTGTTTTACAGAGGAGGAATCGGATACTCAGAGGTGAAGTAACTAGCTCAAGGATATTCCCCTAATGAGTGTAAGGCAGGGGCTTTCCCCCCATCATCCTGACCTGACACTGTGCTTGGACCTCTGCCACAATAGGCCAAATAAGGCTCACAGACAATACACTCTAACAACCGGGTTGATGGACTTAGAGAACAGGAGGTGTTTTGAAATCTCTGCCTCTCTTTCTTTTAATCAAAACTAAAATTCCAGACACCTATCCTTGGATCAGGGGTTTTTAACTTATTGTGTTCCATGGACCCTTCTGCCTGTCAGGTGAAAACCACAGACCCTTTACTAAGTCCACACTATACTGTGTATTATTTAATAAATATATCACACCCGCACCAACACACCCCCAAAAGAATGTTTTTTTCAAATTTCAATTCAAGCTCATTGACCCCTTGTTAAGAACCCCAGGGTTAGATGTTATGTTCCATCTTCATTAAGATGAGTTGACAAAGCAAAAGGAACCCGCTTTAAGGCAATAGGAAAAGTGGTGATGGTGGGGAGAGAGGGAGTGGTGACACACTCCACCAAAGTAAAGCTGGTCCAGACTGACCTAATGAATGAACTCTCTCAAGAGTTAAATGTTTAGCTTTGGTAGATTAGGCAAGGGTTCCGCCTTCCTACCAAGATGGTCTATGTTTGGGCCTTTCCTGATAGTGGCTAGTCCATGTAGGGTCTTTGTGTGCATGAGGAAAAGGCACCACTCAGGGCCTAAGCAGCCAGGCAAGTGAGCGTGGGCTGGACTTCAGCTCTTGTATGCTCCTTAGCTGGGCGCTGTCTGTGGTGCAGGGCCTGCACAGCTATAGATTAATGTATGATAAGAATCCTCACATCTAAGGCCAACTGACTTTTTTTT
>JAQZBX010109347.1:0-10470 GCA_029593785.1 Cabassous unicinctus
GTGACATTATCAACAGTATAAGGGAACATACTTTTTAGAGTTCACCCTATAGGGAGATGAGTCATTTCCCTCAAAGGATAGAGCATCATTTTAGCAATCAAAATTTGCCCAGCTAAATTCTTTTATGTGATTCTTAAATTCTTTTAGTTGTTTGTAGGGAAGGAAATAAAAGGTGTCTTCCCTGTTAAAAAAAAAAAAAAAGTAACAGACATTTTCAAACCATATTACATTTGTTGAAGATATTTCAAAACATTGTTTATTTTCATAACTACTTTGGAATTATCGTAGATATTTGATCTTCCACTAGGATCTTGTCACTTCATGTGTTAAGTAAGGTTAACACTTCCACTGTGATAAATTAAATCCACTGATTTATTTGGACAGATAAGAAAGAAAACTAACCCAAACTAACATGTTTGGAGTAGGGAGAAATTGAAAGGCAAGGGTGGAAGAGATAATCATGATTTGCCAAAATATAAGTAATAGTGCCAACTCTTTTATAAGGACGTCATATGCCAACTCCAGTGGACTTTCAGTTCTCTCTCCCAAACAGATCCCAGGGGATGACAGGGGAGTGAAAGAGAAGCAGATCTAATTCAGAGCCACCATTAGCAGCTGTTCTAATTTGTTAAGCTACTCAAGCAGATACCATAAAATGGGGTGGCTTTTAACAATAGGAATTTATTAACTTACAATCTTACAGTTTTTTATTTATTTTTATTTTTTTTATTTATTTATCCCCCCCTTGCTGCTTGTGCTTGCTGTGTCCTTTCGCTGTGTGTCTCCTCCGTGTCCGCTTATCTTCCCCTTGCTGTGAGGTCCTGCTGCATCAGCCCCTCATGGGCCGGCCTGCCCTCACAAGGAGGCCCCGGGAAGCGAACCCGGGGCCTCACACATGGTAAACGGGGGCTCCATCGATTGAGCCACACCTGCTTCCTGTTGTGAGGGCTTGCTGCATCAGCCCACTAGGCTGTGCGGGCCGGCCTGCCCTCACAAGGAGGTCCCGGGAAGCGAACCCGGGGCCTCCCATATGGTAAACGGGGGCTCTATCGACTGAGCCACTCCCGCTTCCCACAATCTTACAGTTTTGAGGCTGAGAAAAATGTCCAAATCAAGATGATGCTTTCTTCCCAAAACTGGCTGCCAGCAGTCTTAGGCTCCTCTGTCACATGGCAAGGCACATGGCAGCATCTGCTGGTCTCTCCATTCTCTTCCGGGTTTCATTGTTTTCAGCTTTTTGCTTCCATGGCTTTCTCTCTCTTTGTCTGAATTTCATTCTTATAAAGGATTCCAGTAAGAAGATTAAGACCCACCCTGAATGCGGTGGGTCATATCTTAACTTAAGCTCCTACTCACCCAAATATCCTCCTTACAGTGGGTCCACACTCACAGGATTGGAGTAACTTTAGTAACACATTTTTCTGGGGCACGTATAGCTTCAAACCATCATAGTAGCTGACAAGAAACCTGTGAGACTGCCTGGATCTTGTGGAAGTGTAGAAAGGGAAAGGATTTGCTCTCTTCTCTTCTCCATTTTGTTCTGGATGTACCTGAACCCAGAGCTGCCATTAAGACTGGCCAAACCTGGATGGAGCTGGAAGGTTCCCCCTCCACTGCCTTCACAAACTTTGACTGGTACTTGCTTAGACCTCCACAAAGAGGGTGCTGTGGAAGAAAAACAATCAAAACAACAACAGAGGGCATTAAACCCACTGCCCAAAACCTGGCCCAATCAGTGCTTGATCGGGGTGCCCGGGGGCAGGAAAGTGATAAAGCTAGCCAGGTGAGGTAATAATGGGGGCAGTGGTCCCCAAGCACGCTCACCATCCCTATCCCCATCCCCACCCCGAGCCCAGGAGAAGAGCAATGCTTGGAAGGAGGGACTGGGAGATGACCCAGGGTCAGGGGAAATCCTAGGAGAAACAAGGCATGGTTGAGTCCATACTGCAACAGTAGACACACTCTGTTCTGAGTTCTCTCCTATTTCACGCAGCTTCAATTCAAACTAGGGCCTACATTTTTGTCTCTCCCCTCAGGTAAACATTATGGCTGAGAATCCTGAAGGAATAAAAATAACTTATTTGAGGAACATGAGCACTGTGCAAGCAATACATGGAATAACCTAAACCAGCAAAGAAGAACTAAGTGAACAGATTGAGCAGGAATTTAAAGCATGCATAATAAATATCCTCAGAAAGTTAATGGAAGATTTTGGAAACATGAAGCAGGAAAAAGCAGCTATATAGAAGAACCAAAGGAAGATATTGAATATTTAAAGGTAGAATTTTTGAAAGTAGGCATTTAATGGATAGATTGAATAACAGAAAGAAATACTGCCAAAAACAATTAGTAAACTGGGATATCAAATCAATGAACTTTCCTGGGAGATATCATTGAAAAAAGAGAAAAAAAAAAACCAAAAAAACAAAGAGGTAAAAATTAAGTGATATAGAGCATGAGGGGAAATAGAAAAAGTTATGCACTACTGGTAATTGTACAAATTGATGAACCATTTTTTTAGAGCAGTCTGGCAGAATTTAATAAAATTAAGAATGTAAATAAGCTAAGATTAAGAAATTTCACTTATAGGATGTAAGCCAAGAAAAATCAGGAGAAAAGTTCCAAGAAACAAGGGATCCAACACCAGAGGAGGAGAAAGAATCCCACATGACAGTGAAGGAGATTCCAGGATGACAACTGTGCACCAGATGGAGAGGACAAAGGTCCAGTTTGAAGTAGGTCAGGGATGCCAGGAGAGCCTTCTTTAAGAAGTTGAAATGGGGAAGCAGATGTGGCTCAAGCAACTGGGCTCCCACCTACCACATGAGAGGTCCCTGGTTTGTTTCCCGGTGCCTCCTAAAGAAGACAGTGAGCTGGCATGATGGGCAGGCATGGCAAGCTGGCACAACAAGAGACACAATAAGAAAAACATAATGAGATACACAGCAAAGCAGGGAGAGGAGGTTCCTGGTGCCTCCTAAAGTGGATGAGCAAGACAGCAAGCTGACATATCAAGCAGGCACAGCAAGCTGATGTAACAAGATGATGCAACAAGAGACACAAGAAGAAAAACACAATAAAAGACACAACAAAGCAGAGAGTGGAGGTGGCTCAAGTGATTAGGCACCTCCCTCCCATATCAGAGGTCCTGGGTTTGGTTCCTGAAGCCTCCTAAAGAAACAAGGAAGACAAACGGACACAGCAAGTGCAAACAATGAGGGGGTGGGAGAAGTAAATAAATAAAATAAATCTTGAAAAAAAAAAAAAAGTTAAAATGGAGAATACCTGATGGTTTTCAACTGGGATTAAGTATGTGCAGAGAGTAGAGGGTGCAGAGGAGTGTTGATGAAAGAGAGCCAAATCCTCATTTTCCCTTGCCAAAAGTCAATAGATAAGGAATAAGGCTTTAAAAAAAAAATCAAGAAGTACCACCCTAATAAGGTGATGTAGAAATATGCAAGTAAATTTCCTAAGTATCAGAGTTGAAAGAGGTTGCCCCCTGGGGGAGGGGAAATGGAAGAACGGTGGAGGGAAACTGCTGATTTTATAATAAATCTCAACAAATTATTTGACTCTCTAAACTTTCTGCATATATAACTGTACAACTTTGATAAAAGTTGTAAGACAGAGGGAGGTGGTAAGGGGAAACTAAGAGGATGGGCAAAGGGGGAGAAACAAGAGTTTTCTCTGGATACCTCTAATATTTTTTTATAAGTTATGTGAATGTCTAACTTAGTAAAATTTTTAATTAAAAACTAAAAGATCATGATAATATTAAGTCTTCCAATCCATGAACATGGGATGTCTTTCATTTATTTAGGTCTTTAATTTCCTTCAGCAATGTTTTGTAGTTTTTAGTGTATAAGTCTTTCACCTCCTTGGTTAAATTTATTCCTAGGTATTTTATTCTTTTATATGCTATTGTAATTGGAATGATTTTCTTGATTTCCTTTTCATATTGTTCATTACTAGTGTATAGGAACCCAACTGACTTCTCTGAATTTATCTTGTATTCTGCAACTTTCATTTATTAGTTCTAGTAGCTTTCTTGTGGATTCTTTGGGATTTTCTATATATAGGATCATGTCATCTGTGAATAGAGATAATTTGACTTGTTTCTTTCCTATTTGGATGTCTTTTATTTCTTTCTCTTGCCTGATTGCTCTGACTAGAACTTCCAGTACACTGTTGAATAACAGGAGTGATAGCACCATCCTTGTCTTGTTCCTGATCTTAGGGGAGAAATGTCAGCCTTTCACCTTGAGTATGATATTTGCTGTGGTTTTATCATAAATGCCCTTTATCATGTTGAGAAAGTTTCCTTCTGTTCCTCATTATCATGAAAGGATTTTGGATTTTGTCAAATTGCCCTTTTGCATCAATTGAGATGATCATGTTGTTTTTCCTTTATTCTATTAATATGGTGTATTATATTGATTGATTTTCTAATGTTGAATTATCCTTGCATTCCTGGAGTAAATCCCACTTGGTCATGGTATATAATCCTTTTAATATCCTTTGGATTCATTTTGCCAGTATTTTGTTGAGAGTTTTTACATCTATATTCATAAGAGATATTTGTCTGTAATTTTCTTCGCTTGTTCTCTTTACCCAATTACGATATCAGGGTAATGCTTGCATCATAGAATGAGTTAAGAAGTAATCTCTCCTCTGATATTTTTTGGAAGCATTTGAGAAGGATTGGTATTAAATCTGTAAATGTTTGGTAGAATTTAGCAGGAAACCATCTTGTCCTGGACTTTTCTTTGCTGGGAGGTTTTTGATTACTGATTTAATCTCTTTACTTCTATAGGTCTGTTGAGATTTTCTATTTCTTCTTGCATCAGATTATATAATTTGCATGTTTCTAAGAATTTGTCCATTTCATCTAGGTTTTCTAATTTGTGGGCATATAATTGTTCATAATATCTCCTTAGAATCCTTTCTGTTTCTGAAAAGTTGTTAGTAACATCCCCACTTCCATTCCTGATTTTAGTTATTTTGTATCCCTTCTCTCTCTTTTTTTGTTAGTCTGGTTAAAAGTTTGTCAATTCTATTGTTTTTTTCCCCAAAAACCAATTTTTGGTTTTGTTGATTCTCTCTATTGTTTTTCTATTCTCTGTTTCATTTATCTCTGCTCTAATGTTTACTATCTCCTTCCTTCTACTAACTTTGGGTGTAGTTTGCTCCTCTTGCTCTAGTTTCTTAAGGTGTAAATTAAGTTATTGATTTGTAATCTTTTGTCTTTTCTAATTTAGGCATTTAGAGCTATAAATTTCCTTCAAAGTGAGCACTGCCTTCACCGAAAATAGCAAGTATTGGCAAGGATGTAGAGAAATAGGAAAACTTGTACATTGTTGGTGGGAATGTAAAATGGTGCAGCCACTGTGGAAAACAGTTTGATGGTCCCTCAGAAAATTAAACAGAATTACCATATGATCTGGAAATTCCAATCCTAGTTATATACCCAAAAGAAAAGACTTGAACAGATATTTGTGCACCAATGTTCATTTCAGCATTATTCATGGTAGCCAAAAGAGGGAAGTAACCCAAGTGTCCATCTATAGATGAATGGATAAACAAAATGTGGTATAGCCATACAATGGAATATTATTCAGACACAAAAAGAAGTGAAGTGCTGGTACATGCTACAACATGGATGAACCTTGAAAACATCATGTTGAGTGAAACAAGCCATACACAAAAGGACAAATATTGTATGATTTCTCTTACATGAAATACTTAGAATAAGCAAATTCATTGAGACAGAAAGCACAACAGGGTTATGGGGTGATGGGAGTGGGAAATGGTGAGTTATTGCTAAATGAGTATGAGTTTTGGTTTAGGATGATAAAAATAGTGGCGAGGTACACAGCATTGTCAAAGTACTTAATGTCAAAGAATTGTCCACTGAAAGTGACTAAAATGATTTTTATGTTATGTATATTTTACCAGTTAAAAATAAATTATTTGAAAAACCCCAAAAACTAAAATATATTTTCCCCAACACCACCACTACCAAATTTAACTTTGATTTGAATCTTTCTGTGTATGTAGAAAATAAATATCTAATATATTTTCATAATTCATTTTCTTTAGCAAATTTCTAAAATATGATTATGCATTTTTTTGGTTCCCTGCTGATCCTCATCATTTTATAAGCTATCTTCTTTATGAGACTCTCCTTCCTAGGCTCTCCCTCAGAACAACCATATCTGATATTATCCCTGCTTTCATGGGAGAGAAAACCGAGGTTTGCGGAGAGACAAGGCGTGTTGCCTAGAGTTGCACAGCTAGCCATTGGGATTTGATGCCCAATATAGCAGATACTTATACTTTTGCAAAATACGCTTTTTCTCTCTGTAATCCTCGACATACTTTCTTTTCACAGTTGTAATCATAGCTTAGCTACAATTTTATGTTTGGATATTTTCATTTGATGCTTCATTGTAATTAATTTTCTAGGCCAAGGGTTGGTACTCTAAAGGGTCAGATAGTAAATATTTTAGGCTTTGTGAGCCATCTGGTGTTTGTCACAGCTATTCAGCTCTGCTGCAGCAGTGTCAAAGCATTCATAAACAATACCCATGTGAATGGGCATGGCTGTGTTCCAATCAAACTTTATTTATGGATGCTGACATTTGAATTTCATATAATTTTCATGTGTCATAAAATATTCTTCTTTTGATTCTTTTTTTAAAATTTTTTTCTTTTTTCTTTTTTTAATATTTTGATTGATTCTTTTTCAATGATTAAAAATTGTAGCAATCATTCTTAGCTTATGGACCATACAAAAACAGGCAGTGGGCGTTGGCTCACAGGCTGTTATTTGTCCACCCCTGTTCTAAGTCATGAGAAATTTCTCCCCAAACTGAGGACCCCCACCGATGCCTGTAACTTAGCAGCTTATACCTGATTAAATAAATAAACCCTGTGATAAAAGTAACTCTTCTCTCTGGGACCTGTGAAATAGTAAAAATAACATAGGCCAGCTTGGGGGTGTTGTGAGGTCTGAATGAGTTTCCACGAGATAATCCACAAAAGGGATTAGTTTCAAACAGTGACCAGCAGTCAACACACATTAGCTGCCACTAGAATTATTATCTAAGAGCTGCATTTAAAATTCTCCTCTTTGGAAAGATGTAGGTCACATATACTTCTAATTGGGAGAAAATATCTAGCCCTATGTTTTAGTTCAATAAATGTATGATAAAAGGTGATATCAGTAAAGAAAAGAAAAGAATAAATGAGTAGCATATTCTTCCAACACATTTTCCTTCCAACACATTCTCCAACACACTTCCCTTTTAATTTGCATTAGGCTGCTGTCAAGATCACTTATACTTCCCCCCAGCCAGGTGATTCATCAGTATGCTCTCTCCCATCCCTCCCCTTGGGATTGCCATTTCTCTGGGACAGGCTCCTGACCTCACAGGAGGCATGTAGGAAATTTTGTGACTCAGAAAAAACTTGCCTTCACTTATCTGGAGTTCATAGGAAAAAAAGTCTCTCACTGATAACTGAATTAAATCTACAATGACCTTGACCCTGGGCTAAACCAAAAAGAGGCAAATAACAGGTAGGTACACAGTTTTGATTTTTTTTTTTCTCCAAGAAACTCTTATATAAGTAATAGGGATACTGATTTGGGCATGGGGAGTGGACGTGACTATGGCTTGGCATTCATGGAGTTTTTATTAGATTATCAGCAGAAGTGTTAAGCCAATTCATTGTCTGTGATGAACCTATGGTAAATTTATAATTTGAAAAAAAAAGTAGTTATTTTAAAACGAGAGAAAGAAAAAAACACAATTCCCCTGAATTCTGCACTGGCTCAATCTCATCTGTGAGGTTGAATTTATTCAGTTCTTTCTTTCTCCTATTTCTGGACCTGCAGGGCTGTTCCTTCCATGTGAGCTCCTTCCTCCCCGGCCCCCTTCGCCTGGCTAACTCCTACTCATCCTTCAAGTCCCGCTTAAATGTCCCTTCCTTACAGAGGTTCTTCCTGCAACTCTTGACCCCAACTTAAATTAGATTACTAATAGAAAAAACAAATAACATAATCAAAAAGAAAAAAAAATAGAAAAAAAAAAGAATACAATAATCAAAAAGAAAAAAAAAATAAATTAGAGTACTCTCCCTCATTCCCCCCTATCTTTTTTTTTAATTGCTGTTATTATACTTTGTCGTCAGGTATTTATTGATGATGGCATTACTTACCTAGTGCTGTGTAACAAATAACTCAAAACATAGTGGCTTAAACCACCGAAATCATTTATCACCTCTCACGGTGTCTGTGGGTCAGGAATTCAGGATGGCTTAACTGGGTGGTCCTGGCCAGGGTCTCTTATGAAGTTGCAATCAGATGTTAGCTGGGACGTAGGTATCTGAGGGTTTCTCTGGGACTGGCGGATCCTCTTCTGAGGTAACCCCCTCCTATGGTTGGCAAGTTGGTGCTGGCTATTGACAGGAGGCCTCAGTTTCTCTTTACATGCATCTTACCACAGGGCTTCTTGAGCGTCTTCATGACAGAGCAGGTGGCTTTCCCAAGAGTGAGTAAGCCCAGAGACCAACAGGACCTGGACTTGCAGGTCACATACTGGCACATCTACTGTATTCTACTGGTCACACAGGCCAGCCCTATTTTAACGAGGGAGGGAAATATATATAGATCTAACAATGGGGATGCAATGGTCATTGGGCACCATCTTGGAAGCTGGCCGCTGAGCTGGTATTGCTTGTTCAAAGTCAGTATCCCTCTAGAATTCAGCCTTCACCTAGGTCAACACCCGTATTATATTTCAGATAAAGAAGAGCTATGACCTGCTCAAGTCTTACAGATAATTCTCTGTGTCTACCGTGATGCCTAATTAATACCAAATCATCTTTCCTATTCTTGAAATTCTAGTAACGTCTGGCTTGCCTGCAGTTCCTGTATACATAGTATTCAGAAAAGAAAAAAAAAAGACTTGCATGATGGATGAAAAGAAAGATTAGTTAGTTGTCAGCACAGTGTCTTGTTTTCTGTAAGATAGCCAGAGGCACTGCAAACAGAGGAGAAAACAGTTGCATAAGGAAAATGAAGCTCTGACACCCCTGCCAAAGAGCACTTGAGCTTTAAGTAGATATTTCCACTTCTCAGTACCCGGGGGGGATGTTAACGGATCTGTGTGTCACTGCAGTTGAACCTTGGCAAGGGAGTCTGGGTTTCTCAAGCAAAGTAGACAGCTTTTTTAGTGTCAGCCAAGAGCTTGCAAATCTGCAGAGTCGGAAGTACTGAAGGAGGCTGGGTCAGGTCACCCAAGAGATACCTGTCCACAGGGCAGATGGCTGGCTGCTGGGGTCAGGGCAGGCACACAGCCTGGTCAGGAGAATTCACTTCTTGGAGCCCAAGAGTGGAGTGGCTCAGAGCATTCATGTGACAGGGACTAGGGGCAGCGCTGGCTTCGTATGTGACCTGTGCAGTCACATGGGTCCCCTGAGCTTGGTTTAATGCTCTGCTGTCACCATCTTGAAATTCTTGATACATTTTGAACACGGGGTCCTGCATTTTCATTTTGCAGCGGGCCCTGCAAATTACCTAGCTGGTCTTGACAAGGCGTCTGCCTTAAGTTTGCTGTGTCCTCATTGTTTGGTGGCTTGCAGAGCAAATGGTGCCACTGATAATCTTAAACCCATGCTCGGATGCCTTAAAGAGTGAAAAACCACAGTCAGTGGAAGAAAACATCAGACTGAAGTCCAGGACCCCTTAGGCTTTAATCTCAACATGGTTATCAACTAAAACAGCTATGAGACCTTGGCAGGTGGTTTAACCTCTCTTGGCCTCAGTTTCTTCAGCTGTTAAATGGACATGCTAATAACTGCCATGCCTATCTCTCAGAATTCTTTGAGAATAGGGACTCAACTTCTCCCTCTTTCACCTTGTTTGGAATCCAGCCCAACACCTTGCATGTAGTAGAGACTCAGTGCATACTTGTTGATGATTTAATACAGGAGATAATGGGGGGGGGGCACATAAATGATAGAGTGTCCTTATGTTTCATCCTAAGATGCTGTCTGATCTCAGGGCTCCTGTGCAAACCTGCCATCTGGACTGTGCTGCAACGTGGTTTCATACAAGAGGGAAGCAGAGCCTACTCACTTTGGAGGCATGCCCTTGAAAATCTCCCTCTGTTGATGCTTGGTCCACGGAAATTAATGCCTTAAAAGAATATATGGGTGTTCTGCATGGTCTTGCAAAGATGGATACAGGTCACGTTAAATTTTAACAGATCTTCTAAAAGTATATGGTCCAAAATGTAAACCATAATGTCACCCATTGATGATGGTTAGTAGTTATGTTTCAATATATGTGCATCAATTGTAACAAACGTACCATCCACATATAAAATGTTATTGATGGGGGAAAGGGGAAAAGGGGAAGGATGTTGGGTATATGGGAATCCCCTCTATTCTGTACATGACTCTACT